>PVHX01017617.1:0-39434 GCA_004024805.1 Geosciurus inauris | reverse complement strand
GCTTCCCCCTATATGTAATCTGATTCCTTTCTCTTGTGGCTTTTAAGATTCTCTCCTTGTTCTGAATGTTAGGCATTTTCATTATGATGTGCCTTGGTGTAGGTCTGTTGTGATTTTGAACATTTGGTGTCCTGTAAGCCTCTTGAATTTGATTATCCAATTCATTCTTCATATTTGGAAAGTTTTCTGATATTATTTCCTTGAATAGTTTGCTCATTCCTCTGGTTTGGAGTTCTATGCCTTCTTCTATCCCCAGAATTCTCAAGTTTGGTCTTTTAATGTTGTCCCAAAGCTCTTGGATGTTCTGTTCATGGCTTCTTACCATCTTCACTGTGTGGTCAACTCTATTCTCCAGGTTAAATATTTTGTCTTCAGTATCTGAGGTTCTGTCTTCCAAGTGGTCTAGTCTGCTGGTGATGCTTTCTATTGAGTTTTTGATTTGGTTTATTGTTTCTTTCATTTCAAGGATTTCTGTTTGGTTTCTTTTCAGAATCTCTATCTCCTTATTGAAGTGATTTTTTACTTCCAGTATTTGCCTGTGTATCTCTTTATCGAAGTGATCTTTTACTTCCTGTATTTGCCTACGAATCTCTTTATCAAAGTGATCTATTGCTGACTGGGTTTGCTCTCTTATATCATTCTTAAGTCACCGATCATTTTAATTATGTACGTCCTGAATTCCTGTTCTGTCATTCCTCCTGCTGTACAGCCCATGGATTCTGGGAGTGTAGTATCTTGGTTTGTTTGAGTCACTTTCTTCCCTTGTTTTCTCACGATGTTTGTGTGTCTTTCCTTCTAGCTCTGCTGATCCAAGGTGTTACAGTTTTAACTCCTATATGGTTATAATTTCCCTGCAGGGTTTCATTACTTCTCCTCCAGTAGGTGGCGTTGTCCGTTGTTTGGTGGACTTTCCCGGCTGGTATCCTTGGTACTGGTGCCAGGCCAAGGTGAAACTCTGGGCCGCTGGTGGAGTCGCTGTTCCACCGTGGCCAAGGTTTGCTCCCAGGTGTTCACCTGCGCCCCCTGGTGTGTAGGAAGTTCCGCTGTGTTAGAAGGTGGTCCACAAAGAACAATAGCTGGGGTTCCGCTCAGGAGACAGTTAGTCCACAGTAGCAACTGCTAGCAGTCTCTGGCGGTTGGGTGGGCGCACTCTGTGCGGAAGCAAGCCCGGCACGCCCGGGGTAAACTCCGGGCTGGAACCCTGGGCCGGATCCCCCACCACAACTGTACTCCACCAGTCAGTGCCGAAGCCACACCTCCTGGCTACCGCTGTCTCCCAGTGGCCCTGTGCTCTCACACGTGAGCGAGACTCGTGGGGCGGTATGCCGCAGAGAGCTGCCAAGAAACTGGTTGGAAAATGGCACCCCGCTACTTCTAGTCTCAGTCTTGGAGAGCCTGAGCCCTGGGTCAAGGCCCCCGGCTACAAATGCTTTCTGCCAGCCGGCTCTGAAGTCACGCCTCCCAGCTACTGCTGTCTCCAGGTGGCCCTGCACTCACACACGCGAGCGAAACTCTTGCGTGGGGCAGTAAGCCACAGAGAGCTGCCCAGAAACTGGTTGGAAAATGGCACCCCGCTACTTCCAGTCTCAGTCTCGGAGAGCCTGAGCCCTGGGCCGAGGCCCGGGCTGCAACTGCGTTTCTCCAGCCGGTGCCAAAGTCATGCCTCCCGGCCACCGCTGCCTCCTGGTGATCCTGTACACACACACACACACACACACACACACACACACACACGAGCGAAATTCCTGCGTGGGATGTTGAGCCGCAGAATGATGCCAGGAAGCTGGCTGGAAAATGGCGCCTCCACCACTTCCAGCCTTGGTCCCTGAGAGCCTAGCGCAGAGTGGACTGTCTAGGCCGCCATCTTGGAACCGCCCCCCTTGCTTTCATTTTTTAAAAGAGCATTAAAGTTATACATAATAGCTGGGTTCATTTTGGACAAAATCATACAGGCATGGAATTTGATTTACTTTACTGCAGTCCCCGGTGACTCTCACTTTCCCTTCTCTTCTTCCTCCCCCTGTTCTCCTGCCTCTACTGGTCTTTTACTTGTTTGTTTTTGACTGGTGCTTTATTGATATACATAAAGGTAGAATTCACTGTGGTATATTCACACATGCACATAATGTGATTTTAAGTTCATTCCACATTCACTCCCCTTTCCCATCTCTCCTCTCTCCCTCTTAGCCTTCTCCTCCACTGATGTTTCCTCTATTTTTATGATATCTGACCCCAGTCTCTTTTCCCTCACTTTGCTCCAATCTCCACATATGGAGAAAACATTTGACCCTTGATTTTCTGAGTCTGGCTTATTTCACTTGGCATGATGTGCTCCAGTTTTATCCATTTACCAGAAAATGCCCTAATTTCATTCTTTTTGACTGATTAAGATGCCATTGTGGTATATACACCACATTTTCTTTATCTGTTGATGAGCATGGGGTCTAGCCTTTATTTGAAAGTTTAGGAAACAGCTCAGCTATGAAAGGGATGTTGAAAATGCTCTATTCTTGCACATAAGCACATTTTGGACATTTTAATCAAGCAATTTGCATAGCATTTTGCTTTCAGACTGTTTTTAAACTTTTGGATAGCTATCTCTAGAAGAGTAAATTTGTTTCTAGATGTTGAATGTAGTCTCAATAACAGCATCCATTAAATATACCATATTTGTGACCTCCATCCTTTCCAGTCCTTAATGAAGATAATTGAGCAGGAGGAAAATTAATTGTTGACTCTAATTTTAGAAATAATTGATATTTTCTGAGAAGGTATTCATGGATATGTTTATTGTGTTAAATAACAGGAATTTCAACTTTCAGGTAGATGGAATCTATTGTTGATTATATGTCTTTGACAATAGTAAAAATAAAAACCAGTGATTTTAATGAAAAGTCAAACTGAAAACTACATCACAATGAAAAATGAAATTTCTTTTTGCCATCTTTCACTTCGATTTTGTTGGTTTGGCATCACGTCGCCCTAATAATTTACCCACTCAACATTGTCTTTTCTCTCCCTGCTTCCCTCTTCCCCACTCCCCATTTCCTTTCTCTTGCCTCCCTCCTTCCTTCTATTCCTAATTTTAACACAGAAACCTCTGTGTCCTCCTGGACTGTGCTTTATGAAGGCTTGAGCTGCAACAAGACTCCCTTCCGTTCCAGTTGCAGACATTGCTAGGTAGCCCAAAATTCTTTTTCCTGGCATGTCCTTAGTCTTCCTTCCATTTAATCCCTCTTAGAAGCCATTACCAATGAGTGGGAGTTGTCATTATTCTTTAGGAAATCTGGCCAGAAAAACAGGATCCACATTCCCTTCTAACAGTATACCTGACCCTCACAACACCTGGGGCATCTAGGGCCTCACCGGGATCCCTGACTCTCGCTGGAGGAGTGGCTAGGAAGCTTTCTTCAGTTCAGCTGTGCTTAAGGGTAGTGATTCTCCTGAATTATATTTTGGAGGCATGCAGTTGTACTCATAAATATCTTCCCATGCTTTCCTCACAAAATCTCTCCTATCCAGGAGATTTAGTGCAAATTATTTCTCTTCCAAAATATTAGCCTTATCTATATAGATATTCCAAGTGTGCCCAGGATGTTGTAGGTAGAGGTCAAGGTTATAGGGGGAAAGAAAACATTTAATGATGTAGAGAAGGATATAAAGAGTTTCACCATAAATGTATAAAACTTGGAACCTGGTAACAGTGTTTAAAGCTAAAACAAACCCAAGTCCCGTATCTGTATTCACATTTATCCTAATGTATTTACCTGCCATTGGAATTGAGCACAGATGAAATACAATTGTTAAAAGTCAACTAATAGGGATGCAATTAAGTCAGAAAAACAATCTGGTTCAGGTGGACACAGAAGGTTCTATGTTAGAATTAGGAACAGAAGGAAGGAAGGTGGGAGAGGGGAGGAAAGGGAAGCAGGAAGTAGTTTTTTCTCGTTTTCTTCCCTCAATTTATTTATCTGGAAGCAGTTTAATAAAGGATTCTAACAGGATCCCAGCTATAAATGAAGTCATGCTAATAAATGAAAAAGATTATCACTGAAAAAGATCACTTTTTATTTACAGTTTAGGAGTACAAAGTGGCACATGCATATTTTATTTATATTTGAGCCCCTGGCTATTCATGCATTTGCCAAAATGCCCATTGAAGTTTTTTTTTTTTTATTTACTACTAAAATAATCTAGCTTCCCAAGTCTTTCTATCTTTGTTGAAAACATGAGTCACATTCCACTAAATGTGAAATATAGGGCAGTTTGTTTTAAATTGCTATGCATTATTAGCATGCTAATTATATGTTCCACTTTCTGCATGCTCAGTCATCATTTTCCAGATCCAATAAACTGTGTCTTAATTGCTGAGGACCATACAAGAAACATTTTACAAAGTGCTCTGGTAATGTTGCTTATTTCACTAGATAAATGGTTAAAACTAAAATGCAAAGTCTCTTCCAGGTATCAAACCCTGCAGCTGTATTTGTGCTAACTATGCTGGTTTTAAGTGGGCTTACCCCCCTCTATTTCATCGAGGCTGCCTCTTTATCAATTGGAGGTTATTTCTTTTTCTTATCCTTTCACTCATGTTTTTATTTTTTGATTAGTGCTTCATACATATTCATAAAAATGGAATTCGCTGTGGTATGTTTATATATGGACATAGCATGATTTTGTTAAATTCATTCTGCGTTTTCTCCCCTTTCCTATCCCTCCTCCCAAATGAAGGTAATTTTTACAGTTCCCTCTTGTATGAGAGAAGAGGTTATTGTTCTCTTGTTTGAGAGAACAATATGTTGGCACAGAGTTGACTCATATTTACCCCCAAACTGTGCACTGAATATAAGACAAGAGAGAAGCAGCTGAAGGGAAAATGTTAGGGATGAATGCCTACATTTATTGTCTCTGCTCTTGTACAATAACATTGTTTTCAAGACAACTGATGGAAAAACTCCTGTTCAAACACTGTAGGTAGCCCTCATGGAGAACCCTGTGGAAAGACTTGTTTGGAAGAGAGAGACAATCAGTGGTTGGGGGTCACGCTTTCCAGACAGCCAGGAGAGAATGGGTCCATCGTGGTAGGTACTGAAATTGTCACACTGATCATTTCTTTTTGGTACCAGGGATTGAACTCAGGGGTGTTTGACCACTGAGCCATATACCCATTTTGTGTTTTATTTAAAGACAGGGTCTCACTGAGTTGCTTAGCAGCTCGCCATTGCTGAGGCTGGCTTTGAACTCGTTATTCTCTTGTCTCAGCCTCCCAAAGTGCTGGGATGACAGGCACGCACCACTGTGCCTGGCTCTCACTGATCATTTCTGAAATCATATATCGTGGGTGCAATTTTCACATCATTTGTTCTACTTTTATTTTATCAGACTTGTGGGCATAGATGGAAAAATGTATTTTACATCAGAAATGAAAATAAGCTCCCCACTGGTATTTGCTATGGAATGCCTTCTAATTTACGAACAGAACTGAGTAAGAGAATGGCTCCATGTTACCAAGGTAAGGCACGATTTTGATATCAACTAGATCAAGAGAAATAAGTAAAAGGCTTTTGTAAAAAAAAAAAATCAGATTTCAAAATTTAGCAAGGAAGATAGAAGTCTTTGAATTAATTGTGTTTTAAACTGTTCGAAGTATTCCTTTACTTCATCCAATTGCTGGTAACATTAGTTTTCAAAATTGCACTTTTTGATTTTAGTAAAATTCTACAGTTCAATTTGAAAAATGATGGAAGCTAGTTAGTAATTAGCACTTCTGCACTAGGTGTATTTTGAATACAGAATAAGTGAGTCTAATGCCCAGGAAATATAGAATACTTTAAACTATGAAATTACATTTAAAAAAATCTGGTTAGAAAGTAAAAAGAGTAGTTTCTTGCTTTACCTCTATCTTCCAGCAGTAATCAAAAGGATTCAAAGTGTAAGTATAAGCACTTCCTTCTCACTCACCATTTTTTTTCTTCAATTCATATGTATTCCTTGAAACAGTGGGATAAAGATCTTAAGTGTGAAAAGATCTTTCCCATGGGATTTCTGTCTTATAGGTATTTTACATACAGAACCAGGATGTAAACACAACTGTGGAAAACAAAGTGAGGGGCAAAGTCAACAGATCATTTAAAATGGTATCTGCAGGTGCCTGGCTAGCTTTAAGAGCATGAAACTCTTAAAATGATATCTGTGGGCTAGTGTTGTGGCTCAGTGGTAGGGCACTTGCCTACCATGTGTGAGGCGCTGAATTTGATTCTTAATACTGCATATAAACAAATAAAGTCCATTGACAACTAAAAAAGTATTTTAAAAAACATCTGCAACAAAACTAAAACTCTAAAAATACATCTTTACAAAACCAATAAATACCTATGAATGCCAATTTCCAATTTTTATAACTAACTAAACAAAACCAAAAACCTAGTATCTAAAGAAAATTGTTATTAACTGGCAGAATTTATTAGGCCAAGTATTTATTTCAGTTATTGATTCTGATACTATTTGGAATATTTCCTTCCTGGAATTTTATGTCATGGAGAAGTTGATATTATAGATATTTCTATTTTACCAGTGGATACAGTAAAATAAAAGGAAATATTCTCTATTGTACAACTCAGTTTAAGTTTCTGTATGTACATTATCTATCCTCTGTTGTCTGTTATGATTTACACTTTTAAACATTTTCACAGAAGAATTTGAGTTTTGCTTATGTATATCTAGCTACATTTTACCAAAAACTTCAAGATGTCATAAACCTAACAACATACCTAAAATTGTAGAATATGGGAGCAGGTAAGATATGAAAAGAGTGGTAAAATCATAGCAGGGAGTGGTAATATAAGTGCCATAACAGTTTCTCTTAAGTTTTCTGTTATCAAAACCAAAAGGAAGATGTGGCCCTGATCCTTCTTTTCATAGAAAGAGGTTCACTTATATCAGTTCTTCAGAGAATCAAAGCTGTGTCACTTTGGTGAGTTCCAAAAGCACTCATTCACGAGGGTTTTGTAACTAGAGACCCTCCATCTCCACACAGGTCTTGAGTGTTAACTTTCAGCAGGAAAAAATCTAGGAAACGAAGGCAGAGTTGTGGTAGTGAAGAATGAGCAAGTCTAGAAATCTATAATATACAGCATGAGGACTATATTTAATATAGTATAGCAAGTCCTGGAAATTTGCCAAGAAGAAAGATTTTGGTTGCTTTTGTCACACACACGAAAGGTCCCATTAAGGGGATGGATGTGTTGATTTGCCAAAGTAACAATTTTACCATTTGTATATACATCAGAATATAATGTTTACCTTGAAATTATATAATTAAAAAGTGAAATGTGGGCTCAGTCACAAATCCTACCTCTATCTCATATACTTGCTTGACACATTTTCTAGCATGTGCTGCATCTTCTTCCCATGAAGAGGAAGCACAGAGAGATAGGTTTTTATTGCCATTTCATGGTGATATTTTGAAGATTAATAAAAGGGTTGTAAGATTTTAAATTATATTAATTACTAATAGTTTTAATGTGATAGTATGAAATGCAGAATTTAAAAGGCATGTTTGTAGGTATTTCCAAGGAAAAATTATGGAGGATTATGTTTTTATTTTAAAATGTAATACTGAATTGTTCGTATTTCATTTTAGATTATGTGAAAAAATTTGGAGAAAATTTTGCATCATGTCAAGCTGGAATATCTAGTTTTTATGCAGAGGTAATAATTTAAAAATTAGCTATTATGAATTATGTATAGACCCTTAATTCTGAAAGAATTAGAGGAACGTTAGGCTTTGAAGTAAAAATTGTATAACATCTAATAATGTCTCTTAAATTTATATTACAACTTGATTTTTAGTGCTCAATATTACATACATATATTAAGAAAATATTTAGATGGCTATAATACAAAAAACAATTAAAATCCCTATTAAAGTATATTTTTCATCTAGAATTTAATGGAAATCAAAAGTAGCAATAGTTATTTGTTTTGTTCACTTAGGTATTGAAATATCCATGTATTTAAGTAATAGTTAAGGGGAAAAGAAGTGTGATTCCAGATTTTTTATTAAAAATGATAATAATAAGGAAATTTAAGAGTGTAATAATGTCCTCCTAAATCAGATATATTCCCAAACTCTTATTTTTCTTCTAAAACCCCGTTTTTCTTTAAAACTCCATTATGAATTCATAAATGTTTTCTGACTCCATAGAGACCAGGCTGTATCAAGTTTTGGGCTAGCAATATCTGGAAATGTTAACTATTAAAAATTCTTATACTGATTTCTTTAGTTTACATGTAAATTGACTTTTTAAAGTTCGGGATTGTTTGTGAAATCTAGAAATATGCTGTATCAATTTGATTGCTGCAGGTTTCATACTATAACAGATAAGGTCCACCTACCTTCTGTTAGAATTTGCTTCAATTCCTGTTTTTAATATGTCCCAAATTCCAGTGGACTATACTTCCTAAGCTAACATTGTGAAGGAAATCATCAGTGGTCTTTTGTAAATTGAAATAAATTAAGTCTGCTTTTATTCTCTGGCAGCACATGATTATCTTCATAATGAGCACTAATGAATTATGTTTGATTTTCTATAGCAGAAACCACATTGCCTTTCTCTCCAAAGCTTACTCTAGTGTTCAGTGATTCTACCTTTGATTTTTAAAATTCACTGATTAATGTGAAGTGAGAGTTTCTTCTCTGAAAATCTTTTAGGTGGAAATCCATTAGCTTCTTCGGCTTTCTTCTGATGTTATTCATAAAATGCTCATATTTCAGAAATTCATTCTAAAAATATATTCTCTTCACTCTTAAAATGTTGTATATCTGGAGGAGGTTTTGGGTGGTAACATTTAACTTTCAAGTGATGATGAATTGATTTTTTTTCTTACAGGATTTAATTGTGATGGGAGCCCCAGGATCATCTTATTGGACTGGCTCTCTTTTTATCTACAATATAACTACAAATAAATACAAGGCATTTTTAGACAAAGACAATCAAGTAAAATTTGGAAGTTATTTAGGTACTGTGAAAATTGACAAACTCTATCTATGCCTTAAGTTACTAGTAATTTCAAATAAGGAAAATTGTTCAGAAACTCTCTTAAGGATACAATCTATGAGACTTTAGTTAATGTAATGTTTTACATTGACACTTGTGACTCCAGTTGTCATGCTAGAGGTCTTAAACTCCAATTCCTAGCTCTGGTCTAAGTGACTTTGTAATTTACTTTTAGAAACAGATTTGTACTTTTATGAGGTAAAGTGATTAGAAAGGTGGTCTCAACTGAGTGAACACTCTATCCCAGAAACTTTTTGTAAGACCTGTACTTGAGTAAATTCACTTAAACCCATGTATAAAAATGTAAAAACAGTTTCTTGAAAGACCAAATGAAAGCCAATGTACTGTCACCTGTGTTTTAGATAAGGGGTGACATTATGAAGAATCATCTAAAAACTACTCGTTAACCTTTGCCTCACATGAGTTCTTAGATATTTTTTGGAACTTAACTATGTTTATCATTGTTCTCCCCATGCTCATTATTATTTCATCAGTCAGTGGTAGGATAGTTTATATTTCCACAGAAATACAAAATGTTCTGGCATTAATTCCCATAACAATCAAATAAATACTTTTCCTGTAGTTTCTTAGAAAATAGATTTGCTTAAACTATACAAGCTTCAAATCTGAGCATTTTATACCTGGTAATAATTACAATAAAACAAGCAGTAGCTTTCCCACTCAAACCCTTTCACTGACAATTTGACATTTTCACGACTGAAGAATATTGTGAAGTATTATAAGAAATGCAATTTGATATCGTACCTTTTATCACATAAAATATTTTACCTTCAGTGTTATAAATCCATAATAGTAGGAAGATTTCATGGCAAACACTGAAATTTAGGAAGAGTTTTATTCAAAGCTTAAAGTGTTTTATATACTCTCCAGTAATTCAGCTACAATCCTACAAGCTGATCTCTGATTCTATACAGAGACTAACAAACCAAATATAAAGGTAATATTTTCAACTTCTAGGTCTTGGAACTATAAACCACATTATTAGTTTCATAACACATATATCAAAATTGCTTATTACATAATAAATGACAGTTTTCAGTATTATGCTAAGCATTCTTAATGCTCTGCTTAATGTAGTTATTTTGATTTCAATCTCATGTAATTCTCTGAGTAGAGTTAGGATATATTTAACCCACTGTAAATGATGATCCTTTTACTGTCTCCCCTTTCCTGAAGGATATTCGGTTGGAGCTGGTCACTTTCGGAGTCGGCATACTACTGAAGTAGTTGGAGGAGCCCCTCAACATGAGCAGATTGGTAAAGTAAGAAATCCACTTCTATCTTTATTTCCTCACAAAACTTCAACTGAATTGCATGAGACAATATGATATTAAAGGAGGAACTGCAAAAATTCTAAGAAATGAAAGATTAGAATGAAACAGTATATTGCATTAGTAGGATTTGGAAAAGAGTTATGGTTTTAGATGAAACCTAGCAGAAAATCTTCAAGAAAAATTATATGTTAAATGAAGTTTTTCTTATAAGTAAATAGTTTATAAAATAAAATTCTTGAAAGTTGTCCAGGGAATACATTTATTGGTTAACATTTATCAAAAAGAAATAGAGTCAGCTACATGTTCTTTGGTAAGACTATAAAGAACAAAATATTATTTTCATTCTCATTTTTGCTTTGTAACTATGTGAATATTGCTCACTCAGCTTTTCTGTTGAACAGTAAGGCAAAAGACGTTTTCTATATCCTCTATGGGTTCAGTAAGATAATTCCTGAGAGGATCATTTTTGTAAGTGAGACATATTAATGTGAAAGTGGACTCCTAAACCTTTTCTTGTCACTAAAATGTTTTTGCAAAAATTTTAATACTACTTTTTCATATTTGAAGAACTACATGTTATGAAAATTGCTCTTTGATCAAACAGAAATAAGTTGTTTTTTAAAAATAAACTTTGATATTAATATAAACTTTGCTAATTCTTTCTCTGATTGCAGGCATATATATTCAGCATTGATGCAAAAGAACTAAATATCTTATATGAAATGAAAGGTAAAAAGGTAATATATCTGTACCTTTGGTATACCAGGGGCTTTTGTAAGTACCTGCTTTTTTCTCAATGACTGGGTCTGGTTTACTTTGGAACAGCTTGGCTCATACTTTGGAGCGTCTGTCTGTGCCGTGGACCTCAACGCAGATGGCTTCTCAGACCTCCTTGTGGGAGCTCCCATGCAGAGTGCCATCAGGGAAGAAGGAAGAGTGTTCGTGTACCTCAACTCTGGTTTGGTATGTCTGATTGCCTGCAACTGGAAGCCACTTGTGAATTACCACTGAAACTGAAACTCTTCTTATTCCAAGGTTTTGAAACTGTAGACTCTTCAGCTTATTTTATTGACAAAAGTAAAATAGTCTAGTAGTAGGCTGGGGCTTCTAAAAGAGAAATGGAACATGGTATTGAACAGGCAGCTAATTCATTTGGATACCCCAGAAATATGACATAAATTGGTATGGAATTTTTCCATTCACAGTAAACACACTGTAGTACTTGAAATTTAATTTAGTTTTATTTTGGCACAATTCTAGTTCAAAAGAATGATTTTCATATAGCCTTCAGAATGTGGATTTTTAAATAATTCTATAGTTAAGGTCTTTTTAATTCAACAAATTATAAAATATTACTAAAAATAGAAGATAAAGAATTAAAAGGTTTTCATTTCTTGATTTGAAAACAGAAGATGTTTTGATATAATGTTAATGCACAATTCGTATAGATAATATTCTTGATAAGAATTTGAAATTGACATGATTTATTCCAAAGTGGATATATTATTTTAATAGGTAATTAGTGACTATGGTTAAATTTTAAATCATAGGCAATGCATTAGAATAGAAACTGATGACTGGATGTTTCCATTTGAAGAGTTCTGCTGGGCTTATCTTGCCAGCCTTGCTTCTTGACATTAAATCAAAACAAAGAATTGCTAGGGCCTTAATGGGATCTTCTCGGCCTTTTGCTTTGATTTGAAAACAAGCACAGGCTTGTAGGAAAATTGGTTCATTTCTTAGGGCACATTGTGTTTCAGTTAGGATTCAAAAAAGTAAAATCTGTTTCAAGAAGGTACTTGTACCCTTGTTTAATCAATGGTTTCACAGCACTTAATAAGTTCCTATTCTAAGCATCAGACTAAAATCTATATAATTTGAGAGGAGGCACTCTAGCCTTATAAAGCTGGGAGAATCTCAAGGCTCTAAATATAGAGTAGGGAATTTATGCACTGGGATTTCATAGGCTGTATTTAAACCTAAATTTAATAGTAAAGGCATGCCATGTAAACAGTGATCACTAGAATGCACTAATAGTGACTCCAACAATTTTTCATCCATAGATATTTTATGTATCCATAAATGGTCTTCATTATGTCCACTACACTACATGTTCATGCTGCAAATGTCTCTCTTCATAACTATTTGAGGATAATTTAAACAGTAGCTTAACGCTCCTAAAATAAAGTAGAATAGGAACTCTTTTCCCATTGAGATCTTCAACAATCTCAGTATGGAAAATAAAATCAGAGCTCCTTTCCTTAAAGAGCAAGGGAGGAGCCCTGCCCACTAGGCTATCCTCTTACCTGGAGGTCCCACTCTTGAACACTGGGATTAGTTTAGTAATTGGATTTGTCTTTTAAATCCTCTGATATAGATGAGCCTTCCTTTGTTAACATCTATCCTCTCATGTCTTTGTCTGAAGTGGCACTAACCAGTAAGTGGCATTATATATTTTTTTATCTGGCTTACTATTGTCTGTTCTACTGGAGTATAGACACTATGTCAAGAGGAATCATTTGTCTTATTTATGACTATTTCTTCAGAGCCTGGAAGAGTCCTGGTCAAGTAGGTGCTCCAAGATTATTTTTGAATGAACTGGAGAAAGAATGACACTTGAATGACTCTGGCTTCCACCTACTTCTACTAAAATAGCTCTTGGGTATTACCAGAGAACTCTTGGTCACTCTCTCTGTGACTGAGGCATACTTAAGGGTGATAGTTACTTCAGAACTACATTATCTTATGTCTGTATCTTGTCTGTCCTCCCTGGACCCTCCTCTCCATTCTCTGTAAGTTAGCATTTCCCAGCAGCAAATAGTTTCATCCCTCACTCTTCTGATTGAATCACTCACTGCTTTGATGTCAGTGATTGCATCTATAGAGATGATTCCATCCTCTTGGTTCATTTAGAATAAAATAAATGACATTTGTGAATATTTGGAATATAACAAATACCATGAAAAGAGCTGAAAGTAATCTTAGTCCTGATGCCAGGACCTCAGAATCTGATGAGGGCTTCAGACATTGGTTAAACTGAGTTGAATGCAATGTGGAAAATGGCATGTCATAAGCACAAACAAGGTGAAACAAGCGATTCCCTTTTGGATTTAGAAGGCTTCGCAGAGGAAGTAATATGTGAGCAAGACAAGAAAAGGAGTTTTTCACTTAGAAACTGAAAGGTGAAGGACATATCACGAGGGGAAGATTACATGTACGTAGGGAATGACTAATAGATTTATTTGAGAAGAGGAAAGGATTTATGATGAGTGGTGCATTTTTTTCCTTTAACACAAGGGACTGAGATGAGCAGAGTTTGCAAGACGACTGGTAACTGTTATTGCAACAGCTTGTTATTACAACATTATTACATGTCTTACTGAAATAACTCATTTTCCAACTTCTGAGATGTCAGTTGACCAATCCATGCTCCATTGCTATTGGGATAAGCTTCCAAAGGGCAACTTGAATCATGTCACTCAACTCAGAAACCTTCCAGTGGCTTCCTATCATTTGCTACTTTAAGAGTGAATTTTCCCACACAATCTAATTTCTACATTCTAAGGTTGAAATATGACTTTTTTTGGGTCTCATTTATTACATTATTCATTAACCATTTATTATAGTCAAATCCTTTGGAATTGGGGTTATATTGATAGTTTTATCTATATATCAAATTTATATCTTTTTTTGGATAGCAACTTTGTTTGCTATCATCTTTATGAGATCTCTTCTAGATCTTCTTTCCTTGTTGCTCATTATTGACATTCTGTGCTTACTGCAGCTAAGTGCTTTTTCTTGGCTTCTTGCTATTACAAAGCAGTTTGTACTTCCAAGTCATTTACGTGCTGCAGAAAGCCCTCCCTGTAACTGTGGGCTTTTTAAGGAGAGAGTTTTATACACACACTGCCTTGTCCTCTTTCACCTGTTCATTCTGCACAGTGTGTTGTCTTTAGTAAGAGCTCAATAAATATTTGTTAAATTGAATTATCAAAATGAATTATTGAATTTTCAAAGCTAAGGATCATGAGTTTGACAATTTTTTTATGTCCTCTGAGCTCTAATCATACTATTATATGTGTTGACATACTCAATAAATATTTATTGAATTGAACTGAGATGTGTGTACTAAAGCTCAGTCTGTAGTTTGTCCAACTTGTTTGACACATTAGAAAAAAATCCATATCCAATTACAGCAGTAAATCATGTGTAAAGTTGTCAGGGAGTGTTACGATGACACCTTTTCTCTCCCTTCCTATCTAGGGAGCAGTAATGAATGAAATGGAAACAGTTCTCATTGGAAGTGACAAATACGCTGCAAGATTTGGAGAATCTATAGTTAATCTTGGTGACATTGATAATGATGGCTTTGAAGGTAATTAAAAGTGTCTAATTTGGTATTTGGCTTCCACTCTTCAAATGGTTCATGTACTAGAATATGATTAGAGTATTGTAGTGTTTGCCTTTCTGCTGAAAATGGAGCCAGAATAGTATGCTAAGTTTTTTTCTTTTCCTTCTTAGTATTACATCTGACTTCCTAATTATCAGTTATTGATCTTTTTTTGTTTTGTTTTTGGGTACCAGGGATTGAATTCCGGGGCACTCAACCACTAAGCCACATCCCCAGCCCTATTTTGTATTTTATTAGAGACAGGATCTCACTGAGCTGCTTAGTGCCTCGCTTTTGCTGAGGCTAGCTTTGAACTTGTGATCCTCCTGCCTCAGCCTCTAGAGCCACCGGGTCTTACTGATCTTTCCCATTGTTAATGATGATATTTAAAATACTTTACTTTATTGATTTTAGGCACCACTGATTATAAGTTGCATTGTTATTTTAGCTGCCTCTGAAAAATGCTGCCTAATAAACCAAGACACCTACTATTTTTTGATTTTAAGAAGACTCTTGATTTCAGAAATAAAATGTGGGGGGAAATTTGTATCATAAATTCATTGGACCATGGTATTTAACACTTGGTGTAGTAAAGACACCAACCAAACCCAGCTGAGCCTGGCTGCAGAGCTGGAGCAGGTCCTGGAAGGCCCTGTTGTGCTGGGCATTTCCTGCTCAGCTGCTACCTTGTGGTAGGACTTGGGGAATTCCAGGAAAGAGTCCTGAGCAGTGGTGAGGGGCAGTTGGGAGGCTTGGGGATGATGGCTGTTTGCCAACTGATACTGAAGTATCCCAATAATTTATTATACTCTCTTAACTGTCATGTTGCCTTTGTATCAGCCCTGTGGTTGAAATATCATATTTCACCAGCACATTAATGTGTATATTCACGAGTATTCTGTGCATCCTAATCTTGCACCAAAGGCAGTTTAGTAATAAATGACTTTTATTAAAAATACTTGTGCAATTTTTTAGAGGCTTCACATAATGGTCATACCCCACTTTTTTGCAAAGAATTTGACATAAAGTCTGTGATGATTATGTAGCAAAGTACAGGTACCTTCCTCTACCAGTGTTTCGTCTAGTTTGCTTTTTCCATTCTAGTACTAAGTGGCGACCATGTTTGTAAAAATTGTGCATACAATGATGAATGAGTTTGAGAGGAGAATGTACAGTCTCGCACAATCAAGCCAATAAGTATTTTCAGGGCTTAGAATTGAGTCTTCTTGATGTACTCATTGACAGTATTTGGTTATATGAGGCTAAAACTAGGATACTAAAAATTAGTGAAGGAGTGCCATATACTTACCTCCTTAATTTCTTCTCATACCAAAATGCTACTTTAAATGTATAAAATGTATTATTCTGCAAAACGTCGGTTATTCAGTACATGCTTCCAATAAATCTTCTTAAATATAAAATCTGACATAAAATTTTAACATTTCTGAATTTTTACTATTTCAAAATTGAAAGAGAAAATGTATATGTACATACTTTTGGTTAAAATGATTTCATGGCATTTTACAATTAAACATGGAATGTTATTATGATTGCCGTTACAAGTATTAGCAATTCTGTGATATTAATTGTGCATTTATTTTGTGTCAGATGTACATAGCAGGCATAAAGTATGTGCCATAATGAATGTAAATGAAGGAAATACTGGTACCTTTTTTACAGTTATATAATTGAATAAAAACAAGACAAAAATAAATTTATTTGTGATGAATTTAAGGATCTTATCTAATAAAAATATATAAATAATACCATATTTATGCACCTTACCATTTCATACATATCATGAGATAATGGATCTTTTAAAAACACAAAACCATCATTTAGTAAATATTAAGTTGTGATTTTTCTACATCTTGTTTTAATTCATACATTCAAGAAAGGCCATTTTGAATATCCTAAAATACATGCACTTGCACATGAGAAATTATGTGCATTAAAATCTCAATGACAAACCTGTATTCTTTTCAGAGTTATAAAACTGTTATGGATGGTAAACAAGTTTTTCTTTCAAGATCACCCTAGATACAGAGAAAGTCCCAATTTCTAAGTGGTGTGAAGGACAAACTGTTCTATTGGTGAGACTTAGGAAGAGGATTTTTGAGGGGACCTTCAGGGGACCCTGTGTATGAGAGCCAAGGTTTCAGATGGCACTTGTTTCCTAGATCCCTTAGCCCTGCACTCCTAAATGTTGCTCCTATGTCTGGAAGATGGTTATTCAAGCAATTGTAATATTTCTGCACTTTTTTGTGCTGTTTATAATTTCATTTTTAATCCCATTTATAATCCACAATATATTTATCCTTACACTTTAGTGAATGGTTATAACACCTCATATCTTTTTCTACTTAGTCCAGTTGTAATCTTATTTTCTATTTTGCCCATAAGTAGGAGTTTTCTACATTTTAAATATTAGCAAGACCATGGTGATTTGGAAGTAGGGTCAGTGTGTTCCAGCTCTTTATTAAGGTCTTAATTGCATTTTACATCTGCTTGAGTGACATAGCAGGGCATCTACATGTTATCTTCTTTTAAATTTTGTATGTGTGTGTGTCTATCTATCCCAGAAATGAACCTGGGGCCTCAAGCATGCTAGACAAGCATTCTGCACTGAACTAAGTCCCCAGATCTGTGCTATTTTTCTTTGTGTTTCCCCATCATTTTCCACATCTTTTAGCTTATTTTATTTTTCTCAGATAGGTGCAGATCCTTTGTGTTCATGGCCGGGATTTTGAGATTGTGTAGACAGGGAATGAATACCTCACTTGTCCTTTTTTCATTCTCCTCTACTACTAGGTATAAATCACACTGAATGCCTTTTATGCAAAACTTTGTGATGCTTTGCGTAGCAAAGCTGTTATTTTGACATTTGTCATGTCATTTTTGTATTGTTCTTCAAAAGGAAAAATGTTGAATGATCCTATTTCCTTAGAAAAGCAAAGCAAGCCATTTTTTAAGAAGATGACTAGTCAACTTGGAAAGTAGAATGTAAAACTTGAATCAAAAATTAACAGTTGTGGGCCTGGGCTGTGGCTCAGTGGTGGAGCACTCGCCTCGCATGCATGAGTCACTGGGTTCGATCCTCAGCACCACATAAAAATAAATAAATCAAATAAACATATTGCGTCCATCTACAATTTAAAAAATTAAAAAATTAACAGTTGTGAAATAAGTAGGTACATAGATGGATGGACTGACTAACATGACTAACAGGATGATAGGTAGCATTTTGGATTACATAAGCTAAATAGATTATTACTGGTTTAGGGTGTGCTGTTTTTTCTTCACCTTGATACTCATTATCTGACTTTAAGACCATATGTGTGAGCCAGGCGCGGTGGCTTAAGCCTGTAATCCCAGCGCTTAGGGAGGCTGAGACAGGAGAATTGCGAGTTCAACAGCAAGGCGCTAAGCAACTCAGTGAGACCCTGTCTCTACATAAAACACAAAATAGGGCTGGGGATGTAGCTCAGTGGTCAAGTGCCCCTGAGTTCAATCTCCAGTACCCAAAAAAAAAAAAAAAAAGACTATATGTTTGAGTATTTTTTAGAATATAACCATATTATACTTGGTGACTCAGTGTCTTCATCTGTAAAGTGGAGATCAAAAAGTACTTATCTGCTATGGTTATTCTGAGAGTTAAATGAGTAAATCTATGTAAATCCCTTAGCACTGTGTCGCATTGCAGGCACTATCTTAGTTAAGATGGTCATGCTCATACTAGTAATGACTGTGGTTTATACTGACAGAATAAATGTTCAGATGCAAAGCAAACTAGTTGTCAGACATCTCAATGTTCTGTGTACTGTGTCCCAAATAGAGTTGCAAAGACATGGAAAAACATTTTGTTTATTACATATACTTCAAATGTTTTATCATTTCTTTAATGAAAGCTAAAACTTTAGTGCATTATATATCATATCTAAGTGTAATCCTGGGAAGTAAGAATTTGAATCTGTATTAACCAGAGATTTAATATCCGCAAAGGTCTTCTGCATAGAAAGAAAATTGATCTGGGCCTTTTGTATTCCTCAGCTGAAAAGGCTGTCTGTATTCTTTCAAGATACCTGCCTTAATTTAGATCACTAGTGCTAATAACTGATCCTGCAAAAATTTCTGTATCACCACTCCATAAAGCAGGCTTGTTATTTTTCCTTGTATGGTGATCATAAATCAAGATATAGAATTCTATTTATGGCATTAGGCCACATGCTGGCATGTAAACCTAGTCCTGACTAATGAAACTGCTGTGGCCAGAGGTACTTCTCCTCAGCCCTTCCTTTCGCCTCCTTCCTCTTTGTCTTTTTCTTTTCCGCCCACTGTGTTCCTGTGTGCATTAAGTCTGTGCTAATGTGACTCCAGTTCTTCCAAACCAATTGCCATTCCTCATGTGTACCATGATACCTCTCACCCACTTGCCTTGTGTACAGAGGCTTTTCTTTCTGTCTAAACTGCATTTCCCCTTTTCTTAGCCTAGCTGTGTCCTATCAATATGTAAATCATCTCAGGCATCATCTCCTATGAGGAGTCTTTCCTAATGTCCACCACTTTCTTCATGTATGCTGTGTCGTTGTATTTTTCATTGTTCTCACCAGTAGCCTGAGTTGCAGTATTGCCCTGTACTGACTGAAATGCAGTAGGTGCTCAATAATTGTCCAATGAATAAATTAATTGGTGCATTTGTATATCAAAGTTTAAAATAGTTCACACTAATCAAAAGAAGCTGGTTTTAGCTTAAATAAGCATCAGTGTCTACCATTTCTTTTTAGATGAAAAGAAATCTTTTGCATTTTAAAAAGTATAGTATTTAACATAGTTACATATTAAAGATGTTTCTATTTCTGTTAAAAGAGTTAAAAAAGCTTTTTAACAACTAAAATGATAATTTTTATTTGATGGACAATAAGTATGATCATGAAAACAAACTTTCTCTACTGTAGGTGTCAATTAAAGCAATTAAAAATTGCATACAAGTAAATACTTGAATAAACTCAAGTAGACATCATGCTTGATAAAATAATGAAATGCTGTTAGAACTGTCGATTATCATTTTTCTCCTTTCTGCTATATATTTATAGCAGTAAATAATTATGTCAATTGCTTGTTTGTTCTTGGGTCTTTTATTAGTTGATCAAATTTTTGTTCTCAGTGTCATAATCTGATGTGAATCTCAAACTCATAAAGGAGATGCAGTCATGAAAACAAACTTTCATTATATAGCACAAATTCATTTACTGAAATCCCAGACATATACCTTAATCACTTTCAGTGGAATTCTAATTTAAATGTTATTTTACAAATAAAACCTAGAAGCTTGAAATCAAGATTCTCATGATTATAGTATTTATAGGCTATAACAACTTATTACATACTAGATGCTATTCTAAGCACTTGGCATGAGTTTATATGCTTTTATAGAGTGATTTTCATGATGATCCCATTTTTTTAGATGGAGAACCAAGACAAGGAGGCTGAGAAATGAGCAAAGCTGGGCACAGCAGTGCAGCTAGGGTTGGACCCCTGGGGTCTGGCTATGGGGCAGACATCCTTAGCCTCTCTGTGAAGAGTGTCTCTCAGACCTATCTGCTCTTCTTTCTCCCATGCAGAGACTATTCTGTGTAACCCTGTATATTATGATGATGATGATTTTTTTTAAAGAGTGTTTTTCTAAGAGAGAGCTTTCTTATATAATGGATTGGGGATCATGAATGGTAGTTTTCAAAGATAATTCTTTGTTTCAAGAATTTATTTTCCAGGGCTGGCGTTGTAGCTCAGTGGTAGAGTGCTTGCCTCACATTCCTAAGGCACTGGGTTCGATCCTCAGCACCATGTAAAAAAATAAAGATATTTGTGTCCATCTACAACTAAACAAAAATTAAAAAGAATTTATTTTAACACTGTTTCCATCCTTGAATAGATGTTGCTATTGGAGCTCCACAAGAAGACGACTTGAGAGGTGCCATTTACATTTACAACGGCCGAGTAGACGGGATCTCGGCGAGTTTCTCACAGGTAAGATGCTATTCTGTGTTCAAAAGAAGCGTTGATGACAAAAGTGCCCGAATATTTTCAGTGTTTTTGTAGACTTGTTTTTCTTACCTTGTTCTTTTAAATGCTTAACATTTTATTTCACCATTTTCTTATACTAAAAATAAAAGATCTTATTGTAGGGGATTAATAACTCTTTAAAGCCATTTTCCCATAAATAAGAGTTCTAGTTCACTTGCATTCTAGCTTGTCTTTAGTCTATTAAAGATTTCTTTCTGTGTTTCATCAAGTTGGTGTTCTTCAGGTAATACCACACCATTCTGAAATATACTCATTTGGGTTTGATTAACTGTCTTTCCTTGTGGCTAACGCCTCATATTTCATGAGAATTGCACAGGGAGACCAAACATGCATATGATACTATGTTATGTTTTTTTCAGTGTAGAGCAGTAAGATGATAGCATTTTAATGAATGTTCATGGTTGAACTCTGATCTCACTTTTATATCTTGAAAAATAAGGGCACTTCAGTGCATTGAAAAGACTACATTCACATGCAGAGAAGAAAAGTTTCTCCAAAAACATTTTTAATGGAAACATTAGCTAGTATGGTTATGTTTGGTTTGGCAACGATGGGCATGTAGTTTTGGATTTTTAACCTGAATGACATGTACTTGCCTAGGAACAGATCCTGATTTTTCTTAGTAGGAAGAGCAGCCTGATATTTTGAAACCCTACCTGGATGTGAATTAGATATGGAATAGGAAGCAGAAACTCACTTGGTCTGTTCTTAAATGCTGGAGAGCAACCTGGTTTCACAAGTAGCCTTTTATCATATGGCTGAGTAGCAGGCTTCAATATGTGGTTATAGACATTTTATTTTCCAAATAACTTGTTTAGCTATTTGTGTTGATTAAAGAAGTAAATACAGAACCTGAAAAAGTCTTGAGGAGAGGGAGTAAGAGCTGTTTTGGAAAAATCTGTGCTGCATAATTTTCTCTTTGTTCACCAAGAATTTTAAAGTCACAATATAAGGGCTGGGACTGGGACTCAGTGGTAGAGCCCTAGCCTAGCACATGTGAGGCATTGGATTTGATCCTCAGTACCACACCCCAAAATAAATAAATAAATAAAACAAAGGTATTGTGTCCATCTACAACTGGAAATATTAAAAAAAATAAAGTCACAATATAAATGTCAACTGCCCTTTTCGAGCTGGAAAAATGTTGCCTTTCCTACTAGCATTTAACTAGAATGCATTTGTTGGTCAATGTGCTAGGACTTGTCTGGGAAGACTATTTAGCTAAACCTTTGCTTCTCTGGAATAGTAGGTATTCAAAAATTATTTCCCACACAACTTACCTATTTTTCAGAGAATTGAAGGACTTCAAATCAGCAAATCATTAAGTATGTTTGGACAGTCTATATCAGGACAAATTGATGCAGATAATAATGGATACATGGGTGAGTATAAAATTCACCATATTTTATAAACTGGAATAAGCTTTGTTGTGGATGCTGCTTTGTTGTGACCATGTAGTATTGTTATGGGAGACTTTAATTTACTGATTATTTTTTCCTATGTTTATAATACTTTCTTAAATTCAAGGATGGGCCAGAAATAATCAAGTAATTCCTCAGCTCTACACTGTTAGTTCCTTAATGTTATATTCTTTGTTCCATGAAAACCAATCAAATATACAATTATGAAAAGAAATTTCTGGGTGAATATTTATAATCCAAAAATCACATTTTCTAGTCTGTATATTTTCATAAGTTTATATCATAAAGTTTGTTATATTAGGAAGGGATGAATGCTATTTTAAGTGAGAAGAACATTATACAAATGTATAATGAATCTTAAGGTGCTAGCTTGTCTTTTCCAATTAATTTTCTGTAAATAGTGTTTTGATGAAGTCAAAAGGCAATGTGCAGTTAAGTATTTATGGTTGAAAAGTAATTCTCTTTGAGTAATGATGATCATTAATCTGGGTGGCGGTTTGTTATCCTCCAGATGTGGCAGTTGGTGCTTTTCGGTCTGATTCTGCTGTGTTGCTAAGGTAAGGTGGATACATTTCACTGCTTATTGACAATTGGGCTTAATTGTAAATGATGGGAGACAGTTTTTAAAAACAGCAGTGATAGTGGCCTCATGATGCTCTTTTTGGTATCCTGAAATTTAATTATTGAACTTTAGGGTATGTTTTCCACCTTGCATAGATGTAATTAAACAAATCAGCGAAGTCAGTATTTTCAGACATTTAAATGACAATTTCTCTTGATTTGTGCACAGAAATTGAGTTACGTACATACACACATACTGTTAATAGAGCAGATTAATGATATTACTTAGTCAATGAAAACTGACAAGTGCAATTATCTTCTTAAGGAAAAATAATTCCACAATTAAAATTGCTAATTTTATTTCCTCCTTAGGACAAGACCTGTTGTGATTGTTGAAGCATCTTTAAGCCACCCTGAGTCAGTAAACAGAACAAAGTTTGACTGTGTTGAAAATGGATTGCCCTCTGTGTGCATGGATTTAACACTTTGTTTCTCATATAAAGGCAAAGAAGTTCCAGGTTACATTGGTAAGTGTAGCCTGCAGAATAAGTGCCTGACAGTATGTAGTTCATTCATTAATGTTGCAGTCATCTTTTGAGCCCTCACTCTTTGTCACTGTGGAGGCCTTCTTTAGAGTAGAAGAGAGCAGCAAGTGTTGTGCACCTGTCTTGTAGGATTCTTGAGTTGTTCTAACCAAGCAGTGGGCCACATTGGAAGGCTGTAGTTATTTAGAAGTTATGGCAGGAAGCAGAGCAACAGAGCAAGAGTGTCACAAACTGTACTAGTTAAAGGTAAGCCTCCTGAGCTTGATCTGTGAAATCTCTCTAGGATAGAAGGAGCATCATTATGGCTCCTCTGGTTTACTGAGCTCCTTATGTTTTGGTACTAGGGATCAAACTCAGCCCCATAGGTGCTAGGCAAGTACTCTACTATTGAACTATATTCCCCTGCCCTACTGAACTCTTTAAAACTTGGAGTTGGCTTAAGCTGGAAGGCCCAAGAGGGAAGAGTTTCCTTTTTTAATCTGTCCTGTTTGAAAAATTGAAGAAGCTTATCTAGAGTGTAGACCCTGATTGTAATTGATAAATTGATAAATCTATAGATATCGATATCTTAATGATGTACGGGCACTATCAGCTTCTGAGAACCATGCACATTTCCATACACACACACACACACACACACACGCGCGCGCGCGCGCACCTTCTAATTATCAGCTCTGAAGAAAGTAGCACTAATAAGGCTGTCCGTAAACACCAAAGCAAGCACTGATGGATATCCTTGGCCATGAGTTCTTTGCAATCACGCTGGAAGGATTTCACACAAATTGTTTAGAGTAGTAGGCATGAATTATTAGAATGGACAGCAAAAGGGAAAAAGGGATGACTCTCAAAGGAGAAAGAGTCCTCTCAGAGGGAAGAGGGTTGGTGGCTTTTCCTGTTTTACTGTTTTATTGAGGATCCCAGGGAAATTTCCAGAGTCTTGCCCAGATGCACCTCTTTACTTTTGACTGACAGCAGGATTGAAATAGACTATCGGGTCTCCCCTGTACTTAGTCCTACCTCATGGAGGGGAGATTCTACTATTATAATGACATGCTAAAGTTGCAAGGCTAGGTCACCTGCCCCACACTGACCAATTCTAATTGAAATTTGTTCTTACAGATTCTATGGTTGTAAGGGGTTTTGCTCCTTATTATTCTGTCTCCAAAAGTGCTGGAATCTGATCTGTGTGAAGGTCCCCAAAGTACCCCCTGCAAAGCACCTTGTATTCTTATCAGCAGGGAGGAGCCTTTGGGCCTGCATTTCTCTGCAGAAAACAGGTGGTTTGCGTAGAAATGTAGCCTATCCTATTGACTTCAGTTAAGCAGGGTTACTCTCACGCAAATATCAGCAAGGACTGCAAACATTTAGTGAACCAAACTATGAATATGTAATAGAGATCTCCCTCTGAATTACCTTATAATAAGATGTACAGAATAAGCCTGGTACCTCTACTTCACCAGATTCATTTTAAATAGTGGTCTGGAAGAATCTTGGCCAGAGCTTCACTATCAAGACGGTATGTAAAGCCTTCATCTGGTTATTGATTAAAGAACTGGCACCTTCAGAGCATGCCCCAGGTGAACTACACGTTAACATAGACAAGCTGATAGATTAACTAAAAGCAGCACATTGAATGAGTAGGGCTACCTGGTGCAGTGGCATTGACCTGTAATCTCAGCAGCTTGGGAGGCTGAGGCAGGAAGATCACGAGTTCAAAGCCAACCTCAGCAATGGTGAGGCACTGAGCAACTCAGTGAGACCCTGTCTGTAAATAAAATACAAAATAGGGCTGGGAATGTGGCTGAGTGGTTAAGTGCCTGAGTCCAATCTCCAGTACCAAACAAAAAGGTGGGTAGGGCTCTTTCCTTTATGCAAAATCAGTGTTTCCTGTACCACCAATTCCATTGTATCAGGTAGTTATAAAAAATGGTTGAAAATAAGTACATGAAACTCATAAATATCTATAGTATTATGCAGAAGCCTGCTTTATACTTGTCATAAATGACTCCTTGGGGCAGATAATTCACATTGTAAGCATCTTTAATAAAACCAGGACATTTTGTGTCTTACCAGGAGTAGGTTTTTATTCTTCCCTTTTTAATTTACTTTTTTGTTTGAACTCAGGGAGATGAATTTGTAGACAGCTATTTCAATTGCAGCTCTCTTGTTCTTTGAGTTATTGAATCTCAGTTATTGTAATTTTGAAGTCAGTTGACTTGTATTTTATTATTTCCTAAATAAAAGGATGATTGAAGGATTTATTTGAAATGTGTGAGAGTAATATAGAGTTAAAGATTATGTTTCCTTGAAATAAGTAGGTGCAATCTTTCTGGAACAGTAACTTATTCCTAAGTATAAATGAACATTCCAGGAATTATATAAGTTCTTTAATTGTCACATATGAATTTTTGTTCCTATGTAATGAGTGATACCTCAGCAGACTACAAGATTTAGCTTAGTTGGCAAAGAATTCACTTATAAATTCAGGAAATGTGCATGGAAGGTAATCCAGAAGTTTTACTCACTTTTACTATTAGTAGCAATTTTGGTATTGTACTTTTGAAACTTTTATACAATAGGAGGAATAAACAAATAACTAAAGAAGCTGATATTGTTAACAATAGAAACCTAGAAAGAAGTTTACAAAATGTTTTTATAGAAGTAATTCTTGAAATTTATATTTTTAGTTTCTTCTTTCATATTTTATTTAGTTTTTAAAAAGCTATCTAATGAAGAGAATTTAAAGTACTTCCAGTATTTTATATGACTTTGTTTCCTCAAAAATAATAAAAGTATTCAAATAACTCCTTAAATTGATTGTTGTTCTTGTCATGTGTTCACAGTTTTGTTTTATAACATGAGTTTGGATGTGAACAGAAAGGCAGAGTCTCCATCCAGATTTTATTTCTCTGCTAATGGAACTTCTGACATGATCACAGGAAGCATTCAAGTATCGAGCAAAAGAGCTAATTGCAGGACGCATCAAGCATTTATGCGGGTAATTATTTTGTACTAATAAATATGTAAACTTCAAAACTGTCAATACAGTAAAGACCTATTGCATTGGTATCTTCTTATAAAATATAGTTAAGAGCAAATGCTATCTCTTCCTGAGCTGTGGCCTATTGTTCCAGTTAAGTATTAATCTCAACCTGGATGATTCTAAGTCCACTTTTGGAGCATCTTTGTTATCATACCATGTCATTATTTTGAAACATTTGCCTGTTTCCTTCTACAATTGCTATTTTCCTACCCCTGTTTATCCACGTGCTCGGAAATGTACAGACCAAGTAGTTCTGCAGAGCCCCAGATCTATTCTGTGGCAGGTTTTTAGGGGTGGGGGAGGTGGGGAAGTAGTTTGTTTCTCTTATGACTCCAGCAAAGCAGAATCCAACATGACTGCTTTTGGATTATGCCCCTGTTTCCATGCCAGCTTTGTCAGTGGTGTCAGTGGGAACTTGCACAGTTGTGGCATGGGTAGGGATCATCTGCAGGCCAGGATGACAGCCCTCATGATGGTTTGGGGTATGTCCTGCCAACACACAGCTGATTTCATGTTTCTTTTATTAAAACACTCATTCCCAAACTGATCATCACAGTCCTCACATTGGTCAAATTTTAGCATATGAAGCAGTGCCCAGTCTTTTTCATTAGGGAATGGTGTACTTCATCAGAAAATCTATTGTCCCCCAAAAGCCAAACTATTCCCCCGAGCTCTTTCTGGGATTTCAAATTGTAGCCTCAGCTTAGAACTTAATTTTCCCTTGGATACTTATTCCAAGCAAATGCAAACAAGCATCAAGACTCCAATACACTGTGCAGTACTAACAGCAATAATCCCTGTGCTATTTCCTCATTTCCCTTAATGGTTTTTATTGTTTTACTAGAAAAGAGCTATTAGATGGTTCACAGCCAGAAGTACAGAATGATATTAATGTAACCATCATTTATATGGTAGGAGAGGTTTTGTTTTGTTTTGGGTTTTTTGCATCCTTCATAGATGTAATTTTACTTAACATTAGTCACTTTTAGAGACAACTACTGAGACCATTTTAAAGGTGATTAAAGGGCCAACATTAAATGTTCACAAAAATACATATTGTGCTGAGTTGTAAAAATAGCAGCCAGTTGACTATGGTTTATTCAGCCCCATATTTCTTGGTATCTTTCATATAAATAAAGAATAATCCATATTGTACACCATTTTTATAATAATAGTAGAAATTACAATTTATCAGAAGTTTTTCCATTTTGTGGCACATACACTTATGGTATTATGATGGGTTTGAAGGAGACAGGATCAGTCTATGTTGTGAAAGCTAGATAGTAGCACTTAGTGCTGGTATTGGTACTAAGCAAGGACTTAAGTGTTTCCTCTAGTATCCTTTTTTCTTCCTACATCACTTTGTCTTTGCTTGGGATATTTTTAAAACTTTTGTGTAGAAAGACCAAAAGTCTACCTCAGTCCTTTCATTTGCAGCAAATCTAGGGAGGAGGTAGGAACCAGAGACATAGCTGCCCCAGTCTTGAGTTCTGTAAGGAGCTCTAGCTGCTACCTGGGAAGGTATGCAAATGTCAAGAGTTATACTTTCCCACTACCACCAGCATGGCAGCCCGAGCCATTAGGAAGCACTCCTGCACTTCTGTAGATGAAAGCACAGGATGGCTACCTGGATTCTTCTATCTTCCTAATAGTAGTATAAAAAGTTGTATAGTGGTCAGTTTATCTAGATGATTCCTGTGTTCCTTAAAACATGTCCAGTATCAGGTGTTAATATACATATGCATTTTAACTCAGCACCTCTTACAGTGAAATGAGGTGACCCTTGCTAATCACATATTCAGTGCCCCAAACCTTACTGTCACAGGATTCCCTGCTGGCTGGTTGGGCGTGCCTTACTTATGATTGCCTGTACTGTACATACCAATTAAACTCAACTTACATATTCCCTCAATTCTATAGACACTTACTAAAAACCTACATGTATCACAATCTGAGACATTTACATATTGTCAGTGAATGAAACATAAAAATATTAACTCCAAGGGGTTTGGTCTAGTGAGATGGGACAATAACATGATAAAAATGTAAATAGAAGCAAAGAGAATAAAACAGAGGAGGTGGGCATGATGGCATTTTCAGTGCTGCTGCTTGGTAGAATAAGATGAGGCCTGAGAACTTATCACTGAGTTTAGCAATGTAGATGCTTTGGGTGATTATGATAAAAGCATTTCAGAGAGGTAGCAGAAGGAAAGAAGGAAAGGAATTGGAAAGAAATTACAGGTTATTCTTTCATAAAGTTTGGCTCCAAAGGTGACCAAAGCAGTGAGTCACTTCTTGACCTTTCCAGTAGTGGAAAAAGCAAATGGAGTGAAAAGCTGTTTCTCCCCCCCTTTTAAGAGAGGAAAAATATGTTTATATGTTTATGCCAGTAGATATGCTCCAATAGAGTGAAAATTTTGTGATGTAAGTGACATGGAAGAGTAGTTGGAACAAAATTCTTGAGAAGGTAAGAGGGGTGAGGTTAATTACACAAAGTGAGAGATTGGTTATCTACATAGACACATGCATATTCCCATTTATGTGCTGGCAGATGCTGGGCAGATGAGGAGGTAAGGGCTGGAAGTTCTCACACTCTCACTGAAGTGAGAAGCAAAGCCATCATCTTGTGTAGGGATGAGGGAAGTGGTGTTTGGAATTTGGGAAGAAGAAATAGTCTGGGAGAATGGTACAGTTGTCCAGTGGTGCTGAGCTCATGGTCACAGTGCCTAGTCAGTATGGCTGAGGTTTCTTTCCCATCACACTGGAAATGGATAAGAGTTTGAATTAGCCAGGGCTGTGGCTTTGCCAGGAGAGTGAAGCAAGTGAGAGACAAATTAGTTGAGGGAGTATGTGAGAGAATGGTTATATTTGGGGTCATGACATTTCATCAGGGTAAAGAGGGAAAAAGACATCAAGAGGGTGAGAAAATAGGAAAAAAAATTGAATTGGAGAGTTACCCACTACTACACCCCAACCCCCAAGGGATCAACTAATTGCTGGAATTGAGGGAAAGAGGTTGGAAAGATAAATAATACAATACATAAAAGTCCTTGGAGACTTGAAGGTGAGGAAAAGATTGATTTGAAAACATTTTCTTTGTTCATAATTCTTTGATTATTTCATGCAAATTAAAGTCTTTCAACTCACTTACATTTTTTAGAAACCCATTGTATTATTTGATGATGAAGAATTTGTTAAAAAAATACCAGATCTTCTTATAAAACTTGAGCTTTTATTAAATCTTTCTTTTAATCATATATTCTCTAGCTTCATGTTAGAACTTCTTGGAAAACAAGTGATAGTTTAAACAATCTAGTAAGTATCGACATCATTAACATGCAAATTTTCTGACATGTTATTTTTCTAGGCTTATGTGTTCATTTATTTGTTAGGCAGGCACATGTATTTTCTCATCTGCTTATAATTAAAAAATATCAAATAGGATTATTTTACATGGTCAAAATTTGCTCTTCATAAAGTAGAAAGTAAAGAATAAATGTTTCCTTTTTACTTTTAAAAAATCCCTATTGGAAGTTTTACATAGCCCAAAAGATAAATGAAATTAGACTATTTGCCAGTAAGTGGATGGAGCTGGAGAACATCATGTTAAGCGAAATAAGGCAGACTCAAAATCAAGGGCCATCTATGTGTTCTCTCACATGGAAGATAGAAAGAGCTAAGGTGAAAAAGAAATTTCCATGAAAATAGAAGGAAGACCTAGAGAGTAGACAATAGAGATTGGGGTGAGGGGAAAGAGGGCAATGGAATTAACCAAATTATGTTATGTACATGTATGAATATATCACAAAGAATCCCACTATTTTCTGTAATTATACTGCACAAAAATTTTTTTAAAAACCTCATTGTGGTTTAGTTGCTTGCAGTTGTACAGAGCTTTGAATTTTTTTTTAATTTTATTTGTTCTTTTTAGTTATACATGGAAGTAGTCTATTTAGACATATTTACATAAACATGGAGTATGTCTTATTCCAATTAGGATCTCAGTCTTGTGGATATACACAATGTTGGGATTCACTGTGGTGTATTCATATATGTGCATAGGAATGTTATGTCAGATTCATTCCACTGTCTTGTCTATTCCCATCTCCCTACCCTTCCCTTCCCTTCCCTTAATTCCACTTTGTCTAATCCAGTGAACTTCTTACCCTACCCACCCCCCTTGTTATATATTAGTATCCACCTATAAGAACATTCAGCCTTTGGTTTTTTGGGATTGGCTTATTTCACTTAGCATGATAATCTCCAGCTCCATTCATTTACTGGCAAATGCCATAATTTCATTTTTCTTTATGGCTGAGTAATATTTCATTGTATATATAAACCACATTTTCTTTATCCATTCACCTATTGATGGGCACTTAGGTGGGTTCCATAGCTCAGCTATTATGAATTAAGCTACTATAAACAGTGATGTGGTCCCATCACTGTAGTATGCTGATTTTAACTCCTTTGGATATATACTGAGGAGTGGGATAACTGGGTCAAATGGTGGCTCCATTCTGAGTTTTTTGAGGAATTTCCATACCACTTTCAAGAGCAGTTGTACCAATTTGTAGTCCCACCAGCAATGTATGAGTGTAACATTTTCTCCACATTCTCACCAACATTTATTGTTACTTATACTCTTGATAACTGTCATTCTGACTACAATGAGAAGAAATATCAATATAGTTTTAATTTGCATTTCTGTGATTGCTACATATGTTGAACTTTTTTATATATATTTGTTGACAGATCATATTTCTTCTTCTGCGAAGTGGTAGTTCAGGTCCTTTGCCCATTTATTGATTGGGTTATTTGGGTTTTTTGCTGTTAAGTTTTTGGAGTTCTTTATATCCTGGAGATTAATTCTCTATCTGAGGTGCAGGTGGCAAAGATTTTTCCTTCTGTCATCACATTATTGTTTTTTTGTTGTTGTTTTTTTTTTTTGCTGTGAGAAGCTTTTTAGTTTGATACCATCCCGTTTATTGATTCTTGGTTACTTCTTGTGTTTTAAGAATCATGTTGAGGAAGCTGGGTCTTCAGATGACATGATGGAGATTTTGACCTACTTCTTCTTAGGCGTAGAGTCTCTGGTCTACTACCTAGGTCTTTGATCCATGTTGAATTGAGTTTTGTACAGCATGCAGAATAGGGATAGTTTGAGTTTTTCTTTTTCTATCCATCTCTCTTAAATTTATCTCTTCTAATTGCTCTGGCTAGAGTTTCCAGGACTATGTTGAATAGAAGTGGTAAAAGGGGCATCCCTTTCTTGTTTCAGTTTTTATAGGGAATGCTTTCAATTTTTCTCCACTTAGCATTATGTTGGCCTTGGGCTTAGTATACATAGCTTTTACAATGTTGAGGTATGTTTTTACTGTGCCTAGTTTATCTAGTGTTTTCAACATGAATGAATGCTGTATTTTGTCAAATGCTTTTTCTGCATCTATTTAAATAATCATGCGATTCTTGCCTTGAAGTTTATTGATGTGAGGAGTTACATTTACTGATTTCCATATGTTGAACAAACCTTGCATTCCTGGCATGAACCCCATTTGATTATGGTACACTATCTTTTTTTATTATTACTATTTGTTCTAATTAGTTATACATGACAGGAGAATGCCTTTCAACTCCTTGTACAGAAATGGAGCTTAGCTTTTCATTTCTGTATTTGTACACAATGCCAAGTCACATCATTCATGCAGTCATACACGTACATAGGGTAATAATGACCATCTCATTCCACTATCTTTCCCACCCGTATACCCCTTTCCCTTCCCTCATACCCCTTTGCCCAATCCAATGTTCCTCCATTCTTCCTCTGCATCCCCCCCCCATTATGGATTAGCATTTACTTATCGGAGAATTGTTTGACCTTTAGTCTTGAGCACTGGTTTATTTTACTTCGCATGATATTCTTCAGCTCTATCCATTTAACCTGAAAATGCCATAATTTTATTATTCTTTAAGGCTGAGTAATATTCCATTGTGTATATATACCACAGTTTCATTATCCATTCATCTATTGAAGGGCATCTAGGCTGGTTCTATAGTTTAGCTATTGTGAATTGAACTGCTATAAACACTGAAGTGGCCACATCACTGTAGTATGCTGATTTTAAGTCCTTTGAGTATAGACCAAGGAGTGGGATAGCTGGGTCAAATGATGGTTCCATTCCAAGTTTTCTTGGAGATAGAGGTCTGATTTTATTTTGCTGCATATGGATTTCCAGTTTTTTTGAGCACCATTTGTTGAAGAGGCTATCTTTCTCCCAATGTATGTTTTTAGCACCTTTGTCTAGTATGAGATAACTGTATTTATCTGTATTTATGTGGGTTTGTCTCTGTGTTTTCTATTCTGTACCATTAATCTATATGTCTGTTTTGGTGTGCACTATCTTTTTAGTATGTTCTTGTATGAAATTTTCTAGTATTTTATTGAGACTTTTTGCATCTATGTTCATCAGGATATTGGTCTGAAGTTTTTTTTCCTTGATATATGTTTGTCTGGTTTTAGTATCAGGGTGATACCTACCTTCATAGAATGAGTTTGGAAGGGTTCTCTCCTTTTCTGTTTCATGGAATAATCTGAGAAGGATTGGTGTTAGTTCTTCTTTGAAGGTCCTGTAGAACTTGGCTGAGATCTATCTGGTCCTGGCATTTTCTTTGTTGGTAGGCTTCTGATGTTGTCTTCAATTTCATTGTTTGAAATTGATCTGTTTAAATTATCTATGTCCTCCTAATTCAATTTGGTTAGGTTATATGTCTCTAGAAATTTGTTGATGTCTTCAAGATTTTCTATTTTATTAGAGTATAAAATTTCAAAATACTTTCTGATTATTGTCAGTATTTCATTAATATCCATTGTGATATTTATTTCCCATCATGAATTTTACTAATTTGAGTTTTTTCTCTTTCTCTTCATTAGCTTGGCTAAAGGTTTATCAATTTAATTTATTTTTTCAAAGAACCAACTTTTTGTCAATTCTTTGGAGTTTTTGTTTGTTTCAGTTTCATTGATTTCACCTCTGATTTTAATTATTTCCTATCTTCTACTCATTTGGGTGTTGATTTGTTCTTTCTCTAGGGCTTTGAAATATATCGTTAGGTGGTTTATTTGGTGACCTGCTATTCATTTAATGAATGAACTCAATGCAATGAACTTTTCTCTTAGCACTGCCTTCATAGTGTCCCAGAGATTTTGGTATGTTGTATTGCTCTTTTCATTTACCTCTAAGTATTTTTTAATTTTATCCCTGATTTCTTCTGATATCCCATTGATCATTCAATAGCATATTATTTAGTCTCCAGGTGTTAGTGTGGCTTCTATTTTTTATTTTATCTTTGATTTCTAATTACATTTTATTATGATCTGATAGAAATGCAAGGTATTATCTCTATATTTTTATATTTTCTAAGAGTTGCTTTGTGACCTAAGATATGGTCTGTTTTTGAGAAGAATCCATGGGCTGCTGAGAAGAAAGTGTTTTCAGTCATTGATGAAATATTCCATTTATGTTAAGTCTAAATTTTTAATTATATTTTTAGTTCTATAGCTTCTTTATTTAGTTTTCATTTGGAGGATCTATCCAGTGGTGATAGACGTGTATTAAAGGCAAAGGCACCAAGTATTATTGTGTTGTGTTCTGTTTGATTCTTGAAATTGAGAAGGGTTTATTTGATGTATGTAAATGCTCTGTTGTTGAGGGCATAAATACTTATAATTATTATGTCTTGTGGATGTATGGTTCCCTTAAGGAGTATGAATGTCCTTCTTTGTCCCTCTTGATTAACTTTGGCTTGAAGTCCACTTCAAGGATATAAGGATATAAACCTCTGCTTGTTTGAGAGATCCATGTGAATGATATGGGTTTTCCCCATCCTTTTATCTTCAGTCTGTGGATGTCTTTGCATATGGGATGAGTCTCTTAGAGACATTATTTCTCTAGTGTAATTCCTCCCTTTCTGGTTTTATCTTTTATTTTCCTTTCTTCTTCATGAATTATTGATATTTTATAGTTTTGTAGTGGAGGCTTTCTAGCTGTGAATTCTTTTGTTTATCATGGAAGGTTTTCACTTCATTGTCAATTCTGAAGCTTAATTTTGCTGGATATACTATTGTTGGCTGGCATCCATTTTCTTTCAGAACTTGGTATATATTATTCCAAGACCTCCTAGCTTCGAAGGTGTGGGATGAGAAATCAGCTGAGATCTGGATTGTTTTCCTTCTACATGTGACCTGTCATTTTTCTCTTTCATCTTTTACAATTCTGTCTTTATTTTGTATGTTAGAAATTTTCATAATTATGTGCCTTGGTGTGGGTCTGTTGTAATTTTGTACATTTGTGGTTCCCATAAGCCTCTTGGATTGATTTTTTTATTTCATCCTTTAGATTTTGGAAATTTTCTGATACTATTTCATTGAATACATTGTGCATTCCTTTGGTTTTTATCTCCAAGCCTTCATCTAACCTGATAAATCTTAAATTTGGTCTTTTCAGGTTATCCCATATTTCTTGGAAGTTCTGTTCATAGTCTCTTAATATCTTTTCTCCATGATCAACTTTATTTTCAAAATCATATATTTTGTCTTCATTTCTGAAACTGTCTTCCAAGTGGTGTAGTCTGTTGTTGATACTTTCCATTGAATTTTTAGTCTGGTTTATTGATTTCTTCATTTCAAGGATTCCTTTTTACTTTTTTTCAGAATACTTGATCTCTTTATTGAAGTGATCTTTTACTCCTGTATTTTCTCTCTGATTTTACTTCTTACATCCTCTGTTACCATGCAGATCAGTTTAACTATGTACATTCTAAACTCCTTCTCTGACATTTCTTCCAACTGTGGTGTGGATGGGTTCTGTCCTTGGAGTATTTTGGTTACTTTTGGGAGATTTATTCCATTGCTTTGTGCTGTTGTTTGTGTGTATACCCATTTAACTTGTATGGGTCTGAGGCAGTAGAGTTTCTACCATGTGGACTTATAATGTCCATGATGGTTTCCAGTACCTCACCATTTAGGAGGAGACAAATAATTACAACAACCAATGCAAACAATATACAGAAATACACCAAATGGTTCCTGCTATGATGTCTAAAACATTAATTGTCACAATCAACAGAAATGATATGATCAGTTATTACCTACAATAGAAACAGTAAGTTTGCAGAAGGGTTTACAATTTTGAATGATGGACAGGGAGAGAAGAGAAGTGATTTAGGATGTGATGGTTATGAGGGAGGAGGAAAGAAGATATAAGTAAAAAGTTAAAGGAAGGGTGAAAGAACAATAGAGATTAGCTGTTAGCAGAAGAAAAGAGAAAGAGAATCAAGGCAAATAGGTGAGAGAAAAAATATATAAAGTAAAAACTTTAAAAATTAAACATAAAAATAAAGAATCTAAAACAAAATTTAGTATACTAATCAATCAAACATCCTATTTCTTAAAAATACTGATCCATGAAAAATAACTACCTTCAAAAATGCTAGAAATGAGAAAAATATGAATATGTATAAGTATCTATGATCCATTAAGGTCACAATTAATCAGAGAAAAGAAAAAAAAAACTTGATGAAAAGTTAAAGAATGCTTAGCCAGGTGCGGTGGCACATGCCTATAATTCCAGCACTTAGGGAGGCTGAGATAGGAGAATTGCAAATTCAAAGCCAGCCTCGGCAACGGCGAGGTGCTAAGCAACTCAGTGAGACCCTGTCTCTACATAAAACACAAAATAGGGCTGGGGATGTGGCTCAGTGGTCGAGTGCCCCTGAGTTCAATCCCTGGTACCAAAAAAAAAAAAAAAAAAAAGTTAAAGAATTCTTTCCATTGAAGTTCAAAAGATTCTCAACTTCTCCTCTCAGCAGTGTTAGGTGGGTTCTTATGCAATGTGATGCTCCACCCTCTGGATTGCAGGAGTAAGAGATGTAATCCAGTAGGCAGAATTCCTGGAGGCAGGAGTTTGGCTTAGGTGGGCTTCAGGCTCTTTGTTGAATGCCAGTTGGTATGGAGATTTTAAATCAGTGCACCTCCAGGCCCCAGCAATTGCTGGTCCACACTGAAAGGGGTCTCCCCTGGGTTCCATTCTTGTGGTAGAGGAGCCAATTCTTAGTCCACTGTGTCACCTGCAGGCCACATGTTTCCTGGTCTCAGATTCAGTCTCTAGATTCAATCTGTCCCATCTCTGCCCTTTCAAATTCCCGGCCAGGTTCATCTCTCTCAGCCAGTCCTGCAAGCAGCCAAATTTGAGAGGGAGGGGTAGAGCTGGGAGGATTTCCATGATCAATATTCCCCTGTGCAAACCTCTCTCCACATTTGATTTTTTCTTGGTCACTTAGGCACATTCTATGTTGTGCAGTGTGGGTTTGCCAGACCTGTATTTCAGGCCAAACTTGGGTTTGCCAGGAATCAGTTCCCTGGCTGCTGGCCCCTGTGCTGCAGTTGCAAAATGGTTACTTCCTCTGGACACAGCTGGGAGAGATTGGGCTTCTTTCCCACACAAGGATATTGTGCAGCACACCTTTCAGTTTAATTGGGCAGTGTCTTTGATCTCTAAATTCTGTGTACCCAGACATGCCTCAGGCCTCTTAAAACGTGGCTTCCTTTAATTCCTTATCCCTCCACTTTGCTTATAGATGGACTGCTCTGACTGGTACTTTTGGCCATGGCAACAGCTGTGGCCCTGGGAGTTTCTTCCTTATATTATTATATTGAACTTACTGAGTCCCCAATCTTAATGTCCAGTTTTAAATTCCAGTAAAGTCTCCCCCTGCCACATTTTTATTTTTTGTTCACCCACCATGCTGAGAAGCTGCCTATCTGCTTTCTTGGTTTCACACTACAGAGCAGCCAGGAAAGTGACCTTCTCTATTCTGCCATCTTGAAACCTCTACCATAGTGTTTTATCTATTGAAATCCTCTACAATTAGATGCCACACTCTCCTCTATGAGAAACTGTTTCCCTATCCATATAAGTGTATGAAAATGAATCTGCCTTTGCTATATTCAAATTTACTTTATTAGATTTATCAGATTTATTAGGATAAGAGATAATTTTGAAGCAGTTTTGATTTAAGGAAACCCAAACAACAATTTGCAACAGTGTTTAGAAATGTTAGGACAGCCATTATAGGAGATTTCTCTTAATGTTTTGGTAGCTGATATATGTTGGTTGATATTGGTGGATGTCTGCATTAAAATAGTTACTGATATTCACAGAAGAGAAAGATGCTGCCTTGAAGTACCAAGCAACAGATTGCTTGTCTGCAACATTTCCATTAAAGCTAGAAATATTTAGCTAAGTTTCTGGTATAGGAATACCTCTTCCCATTAATATCCTAAGATTCAGTGAGTTCAGTGGCCTTAGCATGTTAAATTAAAACCATGAAATCAACATGCCTATCTATGTAGTAGATTGGTTTATTATTTTCTTTTCCTTGATTTCCTTTCCAAATTTTCTGAATTTGGGGTTTCTGAAATGCAAAAAATTTATTTTTTATAAAAGTGTTTAGGCAACATCTAAAACCTATCTTTACCATAATTTCAAGGAAATGAATATATGTTTAATTAGTAAATGATGTTTTATTTATATTATTATTTGGCCTATTTGTTTTTATTGTTTAGCAATATATGCACATAGTTTAATGAAGTGCTGTTTGCTCCAAAGCAGTTTTTAATCATAGCACACTATGAATGGATTCATATATAAATACATTCTGCTGAAAATCTAGTATAAACAAGTTATGTAACTAGTGATATCATGCTGTTCTATAAGTGAATCGATTATTCTGGCAATTCTGAATATTTTTTGCCATTTATTTTTATTTATTTATTTATTTTTATTTTTTTAAGTATTTCTTTAGTTGTCAATGGACCTTTAATTTATTTATTTATATATGGTGCTGAGAATCAAACCCAGTGCCTCACACATGATAGGCAAATGCTCTACCACTGAGCCACAACCTCAGCCCCTATTTTTTTATTTTTAAAAATAGTAGAATGCATTCATTGTATACAACAGGAGTACAACTTTTCATTTCTCTGGTTGTACATGATGTAGAGTTGCACCACATGTGAAGTCATACATGTACCTAGGGTAATGATGTTCATCTCATTCTACCATCTTTCCTGCCCCCATGTCCCCTCCCCTTCCCTCTCTGTCCTTTGTCCAATCCAAGTTCCTCCATTTGGGCTTTGGTTTTGGGGATTGGCGTACTTCACTTAGCATGATATTCTCCAACACTATTCATTTATGTACAAATGCCATCATTTTATTCTCTTTTAATGCTGAGTAGTATTCCATTGTGTATATGTACCATAGTTTCTTTATCCATCTATTAAAGGGTATCTAGGTTGGTTTCACAGTTTAGCTATTGTTTATTGAGTTACTATGAACATTGATATGGCTGCATCACTGTAGTATGCTGTTTTTAAGTACTTTGGGTATAGAGTGATGAGTGGAATAGCTCAGTCAATGGTGGTTCCATTCCAAACTTTCTTTTTTTTTTTTTAATTTAATTTTTTTATTTAAATGCGTTTCAAGTCATAGTACATAAACAGAGCTCAGTTTTTCCATTTCTCTGGTTGCAAATCATAAAGAGTCACACTATTTGTGTCTTCATACATGCACCAGGGATAGTAATGACCCATTCGATCAATCATCATTACTATTCCCATTTCCCTTTCCTTCCTCCTCCCTCCCCCCTGCTGCATCCAGAGTTCCTGCATTTCTCCTGTGTTACCCATTCCCATCCCCCTTATGTATCCTCATCCACTAATGAGAGAGAACATTCGGCATTTGGTTTTTTGGGATTGGCTTACTTCACTAAGCATAATGCTCTCCAATTCTATCCATTTGCCTGTAAATGCCATAATTTTATTTTCTTTTATTGCTGAATAATATTCCATTGTGTATATGTACCACAATTTCTTTATCCATTCATCTATTGAAGGGCATCTGGGTTGCTTCCATAGTTTTGCAATTGTGAATTGTGCTGCTATAAACATTGAGGTGACTGCTTTATTGTAGTGTGCTTT
>PVHX01017616.1:0-39435 GCA_004024805.1 Geosciurus inauris | reverse complement strand
TTTTTTTTTTTTTTTAAATGTTTATTTTTTAGTTGTAGGTGACAGAATATCTTTATTTTATTTTTATGTGGTGCTGAGGATCGAACCCAGTGCCTTATGCGTGCGAGGCAAGCACGCTACCACTGCGCCATAATCCCAGCCCCTCTGTTCTGGCTTCTCAAGTTCTTCTTGCTAACAAAAATCCCTTTCCCATTTACTCCTTTATCTCCTTCCTCATGCGGCAGTGCCGCAGGGGCCCTGCTGCTCAAGACGGCTGGCACCGAGACTGGGCTCGCTCTTCCCACCACTGCAGAGCCCGCCTGCGCCTCCCTCCATTTCTTGCTGTCTCCGTGCCATTCGGATGGGCAGCTGGAAGTTTCTGAGCTGCCTGCCACGCGGTGGCCCCGCCCCACCGGCCCTGGCCCGGTGGCGGAGGGTCCCCGGGTACTCAGGCGCCCCAGGCCACCCCACCTGCTCACTTTTTTGCCAGCAGGATCCCGGTGAAGCTATGCTCGCCGCAGCTCACAGTAACCACCAGTGCGCAGTTGGCGACCTGCTCCACCCGCACAGGCAGCCGGCCCGTGGCTCCATGCTCCCGCCTGTCCTGCAGCCACCCCACCGCCCCTCCCCCCAGGCTTACTTAGCTCAAAGAAAAAAAATGGAAAGGAGGTTACTTTACACCTACGTAAGCTCCCTCGCCCATTGCTGCTTTCTCCGTTCTCTCTTGTTGCTCTACTGAAACAACAGCTTGCTTTTCTCTCTCCTAGGACCCTTCACTCTTACATTCTTAAACATAAAACTTTAATTCTGTGTGCTAAAGTTAAAACTTCTGATCAGATGTATCTTATCCAACTATAAAAGTTTTTTTTTACACTCTACAGAGACAAGGTATACCTTTAATTCAAAAGGCCTTCTGCATGCTCTATTTTTGTGTTTATGTAAACCAAGTGCTCATAAACTAAAATTAAAAATGGATCCAAATACCTTTAATTCACATGATTTAAAAGGTTCAATTTAAATTGGCTAAAGAAAAATAAAGACGTCTTTAAAATTACTCAACTCACAAGCCTTTCCACGTGGTCAAAGGACTAATAACATGTTAATGTCTATAAAATGTCTACTATATATCTCATTGTCAAAAATTTCTTCAAGGGAAAAATGTTACTGTTAAATACGCTTGTCTAATGTCTTGGTTTTTTTTTAATGGAAATAAGAAAATCAGATCTGATATTGAGTACTCAAATGTGTTTGTTAGATAAAATGTTAACTGTTAAATCCAATACCAAATACTTTTAATTCTTTTAAATTCCATAGGGTAACATTTTTGATGTTTCATAAATGGTAAATTTTATCAAGGGGATATAAAATTGCTTTGTCATCATTAGAAACAAAATTACTTAATTTAAAGCCCAACAGGTATAATTCTATATACTTAAACATTGTGTTTTCATAAATGGTAAATGAATTTAATTCTCTAACTCAGCCTAATTCTATCTTAGGATTGAAAGTCAATTAGACAAGAGGTCATAAAGGTTTATTTTTGTTTTACTTGTTTGGACTATGTTTGGCTTTGATTAGGTAATTATGCTTCTTCAAATCTAAACAGCACCCTCATGCTGAAACCTGAGTTTCCCCCTTATCTAGGATGCTAAGTTATGTAAATCATTGGTTTGCCATCTGCCTCTGTATTACCCTATCAGTTGTGAATTCCTAAGATACTTACCTTAATAATTCTCTGTGTTACAGAAACTTCCCTGCTTCCCTCAGAGGACAGCCACCATGTGACTAATATGAGCTTACTTAATTTAAATCAAAAGGTTAAAGTCAATTGTCCTTTCTTTCAACACAAAGGTTTATAAATCTATAAAGGTTTTTACTGTTTCATTTAAAGTACTATAAATAACATAAGGTATTTCTTATCATTGAAATGGAGTAATTTGCCTAGCTTCAGAAACTGTGATTAAACATCAATGCAATTATGGTGCTGCCAGTTCTATTTTTATATTAAATATGTTCATTTCTTTCAGATATACAAGCTTTAAAGTAAAAAGTTTTAAAAGAGCAGTATATCAAGCTGATGTTCTCCAAACTGAACTTATATGGTATCAATTTATATCATTTAATGTTTTATAACTGAACCTATCATCAATAAGGCTTTAAGTTATTTTTACATCAGAATGATCTTTTTAAATAAATGAGGACCTAATCTATTCAATATTTTGCTAAAATTTTGCAAGGAGCCCTGTCTTACCTGAGATAGTTCTGTCTCCCAGCTTACTACAATGGCTTCAATGTAGACCAGACTCCAATTCATTTAAAGATATGTTCAAAGGATTAATTTTATTGTAAAGATCATTAGGACCTCAAACAGGGATATAATATGTAACTCATCTGAAATTTGACAAAGCTGTTACACAAACTAAATATGTTTTGCTGCTGTTGATTTTATTTTGTATTTTCCTAAAGCTCTAATTATTGTCCGTTAATGTTTTACAGAGATACTACTTCAAGAACAACCAACCCAAATTATTTTTAGATAGATCAGCCACCACCTATAAGATAGACCTTAAAGTTAAAGCCCAATAACCTTACTTTATAACTGGTGAGATTGGCTTGCTGAGTGTTTAAGATCAAGACTTAAAAACTAAAGCTAAAATTAAAGGGCCAAGAAAACCAGTATTTGGCTCTTGCCCTTTGAGTCAACCTAAATCCAAGGAATAAAGGAACTTCTCTAAGAGGCTCTCTGCACCTCTGGGCAACAGGACCTCCCGATCAGGGAGATTTCTGAGACCATTAGAGAATTAAAGAGCCAACCAAATGCCACACGATGAACAGGAAGGTCAAAAAGAGAGGGAACCTTCTCTCATGCTTCCTGGGGAAGCCAGATGGTCACCGCCAGACCTCGACCTATCCTAACACAGATGGCACTAGCAGAGCTAACTGCTGCCCTCAAGTTCCTCAAGGATGCCTCCCAGGAAACCAAAAGGTGACTCCTAACAATCGGTAAGAAAAAAAGTCAATTTGACTTTCTTCATCTTAAACACCTAGCAAAACCAAAAACACAGCCGTTCCTGGGCATTTAAAATAATTTAAAGACAGATATCTGTGACATCAGAAACTAAATACTATGTTTACATACCTTGTCCTCTCCAGCCTTGTTATAGGGACTTACCTGTACAATGAGACTGAATTACCATGACTTGTTACCACCTCCCTTTCTAGGGCAAAAAAGGCCATCTTTGTATTGGTAATAGTTGGGCTCTCCTTGGCCCCCATTCACTGCCTCTGGGCTAGGGCAAGAGGACTTAATTATGCAGTAACCGCTACTTAAAAACTTGAACTAATTTCATTACAGAATAGACCAGCCTTGGACTGGTCCATCACGCTGGACTCCCACCAAACTCAAAATTTCTCGGCAGCCCCCCTTCTTTTTCTGCTAATCAGTAATCTCTCCCAAGCTTCTGTTCCTACCCACAGGTGATGTTTCTACATTCAAGCAACATGACTGACAGCCAGAGGCTCCCACACCCCTGCATCTGCCTCCCTGCCTGACCAATGCCCCAGCCGCACCCCCATCTCTCGAAGCCCCCAATTCCGCACGAAGTAGCCAGGCAGAGTCTGCTGTCCTATATCACCAAAAAGGCTGGTATGTTAGGTCAGATCATGTCCGGGATGTTCAATTAGGGGGACCAGTCAGTAGCTGCAGAATGGAGTGGCAAGCCAGATGCTAACAGTCACCAGTAGACACGCCTCCTGTCAATCAGAGGGTTTTCCTGACCTATCCAGGAAGGACTCTGGCCTTCTCTTCCTGCCCCCAAGCCCTCCCCTTCCTGACTGGGCTTTCTTGAAATTCTCTGTGCACTGAAGCCCCAGCGCCATTTCTCTTGGACATGCTCTAATGGACAAGAGGATTTGGCCCGAGAGCATATATTCCAATAAAGCCTTGCCAAGTGGCTTAATTCATCTCCTCCTGGTCGTCTAATCTTTACAATATTAATGTTGAAGAATATGTTAATTACTCACATAATCCTCCCAACAATCCTTTGAAGTACTTATATTTTCTCCATTTGAGAGAATAAAACTGCTAGAGGGTTAATTGTGGCTGACAAGCCAAAATAAAATAACTACTAAATTAGAAGATATGGACAGGAAAACTGGAAAGGATGAAAAGCAATTTGTATTAGAAATTAATATATAGTGTATGTTACTTCAGATTGATAAATCCAGAAATAAGCTACTTAGAGCTATGTATTTATTAGGGCAATTAGTAGAAGAACTAGGGGCAGAGCAGCAGAGCACAGACAGTCTCATATGTTGCTGAACAGCAAGGACGTGTTCTAAGAAATGCATAGTCAGGGATTTCACCCTTGCATGAACCAAACAGTGTCTAATCTTCAATCCAAGCCATTAGAAGTTTTTCCAGTCTGGTATAGACCCTTATAGCATTTTTATTAACCTCATTGCCTTCTACGAAGCATATCAGCATATTCTGTCACTTTATTCTTGCTCTTCAAGATTGTAGCTATAGCAGATTGGGACATACTTGACTGGCAAGTGATAACCACCACTGATTTTCCATTTTTGTCCTTCATCACTTTTAATTTTGTTCTATATAAATAAAAGAGGCATTTTACTGTCAAAATTAGAATGGATTTTGTATGCTTAGGGACCATGTTGAACAAAATAACACAAGATTAAATCGAGCACAAGAGAAAATGATGGTCTCAAGAGACACAGACACAAACTGTAGAGGGTTGCTGCTGGTACAACACTACATACTATTTTTCTTCCTTCCTTCTGGTTTTTTTTTTTTTTTTTTTTTTGGTGTGAGGTATTGAACCTAGGAGTATGCATGAACCTAGTATGAATGAGGCCCTAGGTTCAACCCCCAGTACTGCAAAAATAAATAAATAAATAGTGCTCTAGGGAGATTATAAAGATAGAGCAATTTGGCAATTGTGTGCTCCATGACAATAAGGATGTAAACAAAAATATAAACCCATCACTGGAGTTAACAAAATTGTGTCAGGCGATAGGAAACATTATGTGATGCTGCCAGTGAATCAATCAAATGTGAAAGTAACCATGTGGTTTTGGAAAAAACTCCCACCTCTTTCCAATTATTTTCTGGGACTTGGCCCACCCAAGCCAGGATGATGAAAGGAGAACATGCTGGAAAAAAATTGTAATACTCTTCGGCAAAATTACACATTCAGTATTAGAATATCTATTCTTTCATTTTTTTAAATTTGTGGTACTGGGGATTGAACTTAGGGCCTTGCAAGTGCTTTACCACTGAACTATATTGCTAGCCCCACACATCTTCTATTAAAAGAAAAATTTGTTTGTCTTAGTGATTTTGACCTTGGGACTGAACCAGGTGGCCAATCTTTCCTCTTCTCCACTATGGGTAGGTTCGAAAGGCTACAGTGTCCTACATTCTCAGCTTTCATTCTTTCTTTAGCTAGACTGACAAGGAGTTTGAGTCAGAGAGTGAAATAATGGAAGTAGTATGGTGGGAATGGAGAGGGGAAGGCTAAGAGAAGATGAACAACTTTGTAGAGATCCTAAGGGAAGGAGAGGGGGGGAAAAGGATATCAAGAAAAGGAAGCTCTGATGCTCATATCTTATAGATGGGATGACTAGTAAAACCTGTGTGGGTGTTTAATCATCTCTTTCTGGTAGTGGCAAAACTTTCTGTACTTCTGAACACTGGCAAAACAGTTGACATTTTCATATTTTATGGTACGATCAATTGTAATTTAATTCAGATTTTTTTTTGTGTGTGTGTGTGTGTGGTGCTGGGGTTGGAACCCAGAGATGCATGCATGTCAGGCAAATGCTCTACCATGTAGCCACATCCCCAGCCACTGTAATATAGTATTTCAGAGGATTTAAAAAGTGGACTTCTAAGCAAGAAAAGTAGGGTCTGTATTGGCTGCATGGATTGTTTATACCTTGCTGTTTGGGCTTAAAAGATCTCCCTGAGGACATGCTTCACAATTTGGACATGAAAGGAAGATAGAATGGAAATTGCTGAGAACATGTTAAGAAGTCGTTGACAAGAGAATACTCTGAGATTAAATCAAACAGTTGCCTGATGGAATAGAAAATTGGGTATGGAAGGAGAAGATGAGATGGTATATGGTTGAAGCAAAAAAGCTTCCCAGACCTAAAACTGATTAATTTTAATAGAGTTGATATAGATTAGTTGAGTAGCACTGTGGGTTCTGAGGATAAGCATAGCACATTCAGTCAACAAAAATCTAATGACTTATTTAGTGCCTATAAGCCTCTGTTCCTGGAACAAACACAGTAGTTACCATTACTACTATTTCACAGATGAGAAAACAGATTGATAACCTTTCAAGGTTACAAAGCTTGTTAGTGGTGCAGCCAGGTTTCAACTGTAAATCTTCATGATTCTAAAATCCAAGCTTCTAGTATGTATATGTCTTATATTTAGAACAGAGAACTTAGAAAATTAAGTTGCACATTAAATGGTTAATAATCTATGTGAGGTTTTATAAGTTTATAAATTTATTTGCAATATGAGTTTGGAATAGTTACACCAAAAGAGTGAACAGTTAACAAATATTTTATTTTGAGAAAAGACTTAACTGTCTTAAAACACATGGAAACACTGAGTACACTCAGATCTAATCCTTGCTTTTTCTTTTCTTTATTTTTTCCCTTTTTTGTTTCATACTGGGATTGAACTCAGGATTTCAGCTTGCTAATGCTTTACCACTGAGCTGCATCTCCAGCCCTTTTTAAAAATTATTTTTATTTTGAGATAGGGACTTGATAAGTGGCCCAGCTGGCTTCAAAATTGAGATCCTTCTGTCTCAGCCTCCAGAGTACCTGGGATTGATTACAAGTGTGTGCCACAATGCACAGCTTATTATTTATTTAAGTGCATGTGAAAAGATTTTGGAAAATGTGCATTTAGTTGGAAACTGTTGAGGAGAACCAAAAAAGTGTTCATAAACATTGTGTCTTAGAAATTGAGAACACAGCCCAATATCCTGCTCCTGCTCACAGAGAGCAGAGATTCCAAAATATTGACATCAGAAGTTAAGTGTGTTCTCCTGAACCTTCTCTGGAGATTGAGCTTCAAATCTGTGGTTACCATAGCAGTGGGAAACACATGCATCATTTTTTATTGTGAGGGCTTAACCATCTCTCTCACTAACGGATGAGTTCCAACAGTGTTGGATGCTTGTCTTATTCATTTTTTTTTCTAATAGTGTTACTTTGAATGATATATTTCTTTTCTTTTTCTTTTTTGGCCTTTTCTTTCTTCTAAAATGTTCCCCAAATGCTGAAAAATATAATAGGAAGAATCTTTTCATTAAATACAAGCCTTCATTTTTTGATTCATTACATCATCATTTTCATTCACTGTGATGCCAAGTGAATTTTAAGGAGCTTGGAAGATAAAATTTTTATAAATTAATGTAAGATGATTAATAAAGACTATTATGGAGCATAGCAGTCAATACCAGCTCCAATTCTTTTTCTTTTTCCAATTTTTCCATTATTTTACCTAATTATCTGTACATTTATCACTCCAGGATTTTAATTTATTTATCTTTTAAACAGAGAAAACTTACAATTAAAGAAAACAATGAACCATGTAGGCAAGAAGACAAAGAACTTAGCAAGCTAAAGTACTTTATGCTTCAGGTACTTAACACTAATATTTTGGGCTTTAGAAATTCACATTTAAAAATAGTAGAAACCTTTGAACAAAAAACTTTTAAATAATATTTGCAAAAAATTAAGCTAGTAAACATGCTTATGCATTAGATTTCTGTTTGGCTGTTAAGACAAACAAGAAAATACCTGAACCACACTACTGATTGCAGTGTGATTATAATATGTATTCTTCCTAAAATACATATTTTATATTATATTTACATTAACAGGCATATACATGTAAAATAGTATACTATATTAAATATTACATTGCTGTCATTCACCTTACTCCAGGGATGAATTTGACAATGTATGGATATGTACAGACCCTAGTAGCTAGCAGTTTTTTTTTTCCCCTAGGTACATTCTCTAAAGAAACTCACAGTTGTGTTAACAGGGAGACATGTGTAAGGATATTCATTGTAGTACTGACAGTAATAGGGAGGAAAAAAGGGAAAAATTTACTACCTGCATACAGGAATAGATAAACTGTGTTTTGTTTATAAAATGGGCTTCTATAGAACAGTAATTATTTGCGATTTAAACATGTTTATTAATATAAATAAAGTAAGTAAAAATCAAATTGCAAAATGATTATTATATCTATGTAAAAGTCTAAAGATCAATATATGAAGAATTTTTGTAGATAATCAGTATGAAAATGAGTTAAAATGAAAATCACTAGTAGATAGCAATTCTGGGGCTGCCACGCATAATTGTGTTCTGAATTGTATGATCCTCCAGGGCACCATTCATGTAAACTACATTGTTTACACAATCTGCAGTCTTCCATGGCAGATCTAGGGAGGAAAGACTGAAAGATGGGGATGGTTTTTAAAAACTTGTATCTGCTATTTATTGTGAAAGAGAGAGAGAGAGAAGCAGCTGAAATAAGCTAATGTTGACTTTCGGTCTTGTGTTTCATTAATAGATGCCTTTTTATTTTTATGCTTTTTGCTATGTATGCAGTGTTTTTTTTTTTTTTTTTTTGGTACCAGGGATTGAACACAGGGGCACTCGACCACTGAGCCACATCCCCAGCCCTATTTTGTGTTTTATGTAGAGACAGGGTCTCACTGAGTTGCTTAGCGCCTCGCCATTGCTGAGGCTGGCTTTGAACTTGCGATTCTCCTGTCTCAGCCTCCCAAAGTGCAGGGATTACAGACGTGCGCCACCACGCCCGGCTGTATGCAGTGTTTTATAATTAAAAATAAAAAATAAAAAATAAAGTAGTTAAAAAAATGTCTCAAGGGCTGTTCTTTATATTATTTCACTACAGTATCATTATTTCTTTTTTCCATGGTTTAAAAGTGATACAAGCTTTATTGTAGAAAATTTAAAGAACAGAAGACAAAAAGAATAAAGGAAAGAAGTCACTCATAATCCTTATCTAGAAATTCTTATGTTTCTGAAAGTGTAACAGTATTCAGAAGCTGCTGAGAAAATTGAATTTCCAATAAAAGAGCATATTCAGCAATATTTTGATGTTTGTTAGCTGTAAAATCCTATGACTAAACTGTGTTTCACATACATATTTGAAATATGTACCACAATAAATAAATGGTATAAAAAAAGATAGGATCATTTGTCAGTGCCCCAATTCTCAGATTTTATTAGTACCAGATGGAAAGTTGCATTTCCCTCTTTCCACAGGCAGTTCTGTGGTCTGGTTCCTAGTCTTGCTTTGACTGGTGGCTCATGCCTGTAATCCCAGGGGCTCAGGAGGCTGAGGCAGGAGGATCGCGAATTCAAAGCCAGCCTGAGCAAAAGCGGGGTGCTAAGCAACTCAGTGACACCCACTCTGTCTCTAAATAAAATACAAAATAGGTCTGGGGATGTGGATCAGTGGTCGAGTGCCCCTGATTCAATCCCCAGCATCCCCCACCCCCCCAAAAAGGAACAATTAATGATTATTGAAGGTAAATACTCTGCAATAGCTAAGCATTCTCATCCATCAAAATGCTAGATTTGGGGAAAGTTAACCAATATTACGTAGCATTGTATTCTATTCATTGTTCTTTCCACAAAGAAATTTATCTTAATACATATATTCAACTCAATATAAATATAATATTTCTGTATATAATTAATATAAAATTATTAATGTAATATTTTACATTACACACTGTAAAGCAGTCCAGATAACTCTTCCCTTAGAGTTTTACTTAAAAGTTTTACTAACTTATTTTGAATCATGTTGTTTTCTATTTGGTATAAATTATAATGTGTTGTCTTTGAAATACTCTGCTTCTTCTCAAGACATTTTTTTAAAAACCCTCTGCATAGTTGAAAAAAAAAGTTTTTGATTTTGTGGTAGTGAATGTCCTATGGTCTTAGGAATCCTTTCCATATGTTGTTATTCCTCATTCTGCAAATCCTGAAATTACTACCCTTAAAGGAATGCCTGGAAACAAGGTTTTTTTCCAAGAAGAAAAGATTAAAAATTAACTTTAAAGTGGTCAAATCAAACATAAAAAAAATTGAAACATAGGCTTAAGCAGGATTAATTAGTAACTGGGTAAAAGACTTTTTGTCTAATAAGGTTCATTATGACTTGTTTGTGAATTAAAATTTTAAAAACCAGTTTAGGGACTTGGTTTACATAAAAAATGAAAATGTATTGGCTCATGCAAACAAACCCTATTAAAATCAGCAATGCAGTTAGCATCAGAGGTGTCTGGAACCAGGGACTCAAATGTCATTATGATCATACATGATAAAGGGCAGATCTTTATTCCTTTTATTCTCCTTTCACTAATTCTTGGTTTGCTTTCTTACCATACTTGTTGATCCCTATACCACTTCCAAAATTGCTTTTGTCAAGGCTAAAATATAGCTGTTAGTAGCTACTGGCTCACAGAGAATAAGGGACTCTCTTTCAATGGCTCCCATTTAAAAAAAAAAAATGTTTCTGTCTCATTAAGTCATACCTGATCTTTAATTTTCCTAGCCAGGAGCAGTGGCACACGCCTATAGGACTAACACTTTGGGAGGCTGAGACAGGAGAATCGCAAGTTCAAAGCCAGCCTCAGCAATGGCGAGGCACTGAGCTATTCAGTGAGATACTGTCTCTAAATAAAACACAAAATAGGGCTGGATATGTGGCTCAGTGGTCAAGTACCCCTGAGTTCAACCCCCAGTGCCAAAAGATAGATAGATAGATAGATAGATAGATAGATAGATAGATAGATAGATAAATTTCCTTCTCGTTACTTTGTATACTTCATCTGTTTTTTTCCTAAGGCACTTTTCCATTATTCCCTATGTTGCCTCCTTAGAGAGCTTATCATTCTTTTCTTTTTCTTTTTTCTTTTTGTACCAGGTATTGAACTCAGAGGCACTCCACCACTGAGCCACATCCTCAGCCCTATTTTGTGTTTTATTTGGAGACAAGGTCTCACTGAGTTGCTTAGCGCCTCACCATTGCTGAGGCTGGCTTTGAACTCGCAATTCTCCAGTCTCAGCGCCTCCCAAAGTGCTGGAATTACAGGGATGCGCCACTGCACATGGTGAGCTTATAATTCTTACCAGCCTATACATTATGATTATTGTGATTATGAGTTGGTCCTTTTTGTTGTTTCCATTCTTCTGGCATCCTGTAACTTATAGCATTAACAGTACAAAGAGGCTTTATGATATTTTAAATGAATGCTTCATTTCTAAAGCAACATTCATTGTTCAATCTATTCACAGGAGATAACACATTCTACACATGGTTTTGTGAAAACGTAGTTTCATTTTGATTAAACAGCACAGGGAAATGTACAGTAAAGGTGAATACGTTTCCCAGAATCCTCTTTTTTATTTGGTTCCAGGTTAGAGCTGGAATAAAGAGGAATTTGCATGGAATCTGGAAGTGAATGAAACTGAAGCCCTTACATTCAGAAGGGCGTTGTTGTGAGACTGGATGACGATAAAGGCAGCGATTCCAGGAGTCCTCGCTTGCTCTTTTCTTCTTCATCCTCTGTTTTGCTTCTCTTGCCACCTGCTGGTCCACTCATCAATAGCAGTCCCTGACTCACTTTGGGACTCAGGGGCTGACCCTAGGAATGGTGATTACATTTCCCCAACAACCATTTCCGCAAAGGTTTTGATTTCAAGAGACCTCTTCATGAATACACCCTTTGTAGTCCCATTTGGGTAACTGGTCATACTTCATTTTTTCTTCGATTTCCCTGTCAGTTGCAATTCTATCCACACCAGTACTTTAGGTTGACTGATAATTACCTGTTTCTTTCTAATCAGTTGTGTCCTCCTTGTAGACGTTCACTTTTGCAACTCTTACATTCTGTAAGGTCTAATTCTTGCAATAAATACTTTATTTTCAATATATTTACAGTGACTTTGTTTTTCTACTGATACCTTTGGAACCTTTCAGTCTTTGTGTTGTATCCTCTTTATTGCATCCACAATGTCTCCCTTCCTAGCTACAAAATGGTCACCACAACCAAACTTTACCTCTTCACCTTCCACTGCTCCTGGCAAGAAGCAAGGGCACTGGCATAAAAAAACATTTTTCTGCTGGGTGCGGTGGTGCACGCCTGCAGCACTTTGGGAGGCTGAGACAGGAGAATCACAAGTTCAAAGCCAGCCTCATCAATGGTGAGGCTAAGCAACTCATTGAGACCTTGTCTCTAAACAAAACACAAAATAGGTTGGGGGTGTGGCTCAGTGGTCGAGTACCCCTGAGTTCAATCTCCGGCACCAAAAAAAAAAAATTTTTTTTCCCCTTACATTCTTCTACTACAGGGAGAAAAATTTTACCAGAAGCCTCTTATAAGAATCCCCCTTATGTCTCATCATTCAGAGTAGACTCAAGAGGTTATTTGCTATGATTGGTTTAGACCTGGGTTCTTCCTCCTGTCTACACATCAAGACATCCTGGGAAGTTTTAAAAACATTTTCACCTGCATTCCACTAGAAGAAATTTAATTGTTCTGAGGAAGTGCCTTTGCATTAATATTTGTAAAATTCTCTCATAGGGATTATAATGTGCAGCCAGGGTTGAGAGTCACTTTTTTTTTTAAACAATCTACTCTTTTTTTTCTAAATGTTTATTTTTTAGTTGTAGGTGACAGAATATCTTTATTTTATTTTTATGTGGTGCTGAGGATCGAACTCAGTGCCTTATGCGTGCTAGGCGAGCACGCTACCACTGTGCCATAATCCCAGCCCCTGACAGTCACTTTGATGAAACAGGATTCATTCTCTGAAGGAATTTCACACATGGTCTGATGAAATCTGGGTTCTGTACAAGGAAGAAGGTATGAATGGTTGAAACAAAGACAATCAAGGTTTATTCACCCAGATTATCTCATGTAGGGATGATCTGACTATCTCATCTAAGAATAGATAGAAATGACTAAAATTCCCACCTAGTTTATATCTTGTAGCATCTCTGAGGATTTATTGGAGTCTATACAAGTTATTTGATTAACTATGTGAATGATAATAGGACGCTGTTCTGCCCTAAACCTTTCTTTTTTTGTTTATTTCATTTGTTCTGTTTAGATATACATGACAGTAGAGTGTGTTTTGACATATTATACATACATAGAGTATAACTTAGGATCCCATTCTTGTGGTTGTACATGATAGGGAGTTTCACTGGTGGTATATTCAGACATGAACATAGGAAAATTATGTCTGATTCATTCTGTGTTTTTTATTCCTATTCCCCCTCCCTTCCCTTCATTCTCCTTTATCTAATCTAATGAACTTCTATTCTTCCCTCTTCCTTCCTTTATTGTGTATTAGCATCCATATATCTTACAGAACATTTGGCCTTTGTTTTTTGGGGATTAGCTTATTTCATGAAATTTCACTTATTTCATGATAGTCTCTAGTTCCATCCATTTTGTCCTAAGTCTTTCTGAATGAGCTACCAAACTACATGGTACAAGGCTCAAGAAATAACTATTTTCTTGTGTGACACATAATAATTACCTAGTTTTAATTAATTATGCAACAATTTACATAATTAATGTAATTAATTATGAGGGTGGGGCATGAAGATATTGGTCAAAGGCATAAAGTTCCAGTTGAAATGTTTTTGAGATTTATTGCACAGTATGATGACTATAGTTAATGTACATTTCAAAATGACTAAGAAAACAGATTTTAAATGTTTGCACCAGAATAAATGGGATAAGTATATAAGATGATGGATATGTTAATTAATTTTATTTAATCATTCCATAATTTATAGATATATCAAAGTATCACATTGTGTCCCATAAACATATACAATTATTATTTGTCAATTAAAAATTATAATTCCTGTAGTACTTAATTTGAGTCAGAAGCATCAGTGTGATTTTTAAAACACTATTTTTTTAAAAACATGTCTTCAGAGATACATATATATTCCTGCCATGATTTCATGTAGACCAGGAGGATTCTTGCCAGAACCTGCATGATGCTGTTTGGACTTCCAGCCAATACTATAAGCTAAATAACCTGTTTTCTGAGTTAAGAAAAAAATTTAAATTAAAAATGCAGTAAAAAAACAAAAAACAAAACACTTTTATTTTGTTCACTGAAAAGACCTAGAATTAATTACAGTCCAGTAGCAATAGCATTCCCAACACACAGACTGTGGTCTCTAAATACCATTTCCAAATAAAGGAAATTGATTCTAGTTGGAGAAATGGCTGATTCTAGATATGGGCCAGAGACTATACAGAATGAAGCTAAATTATCTCGTCGTAACAGAAAGTAAAGAAATAATTAATGCTACTGGGGTAATAATATAAAAAGTTCTGGTGTTAACTTGAAGAGGCTACCACTATTTAAAGGCGGAGCAATTTGATTATCAATAATAATAGTAGAGTAGTCCATTGTAATATGTTAAAATGCAACAAATATGTTTAAATCCATAAATTCATAATGATTTTTTTAAAAAAATCCAATCTTATTGGTCATCTTCAGAGCTTAGTATGAAACTAACTAATTATTTTAAAATCTAGGAAAGAATCTGTATCATACATTTATTCTGCTTTTCTTATACACATGAAAATAATGATGAGAAGTTTCTTTTACACGCATTTGTTTTCATTTTTGGAGGGGTGGGGCCAGTGCTGGGAATCCAACAAAGGGCCTTGAGCATGCTAAGTATGCTAAGCATGTACTTTAGCACTGAGCTATACCCCTAGGCCCAGGAAGTTCCTCTTTAAAAAATTGATTGAGCTAATAAATAAAGAAGGTATGACTGAGGTAGAATATTACAATTTTCAATCTCTGATAAACTATCTAGGAAATAATCATCCATTGCTGTTAATGTCAAAGAAGAGAGCTACTAAGACATGAGTTTCCTAATAAAAGACCCATATAAGATATAATCTTACAAAACAAAACAAACAAAAGGCAATAAGCTCAATCTGAATAAGTCTCTGTTACCATTGCACGGAAAATACAAAAGACAGAGGATCATATTAAATGTGAATACAATGATCAAAATCCAGGATGTGGAACATTCTACGGGGCAAATAACACAATTTCTTTAACTAAGAAATGGTGAAGGAAGACAAACAAAAAACTAATTGAGAGAGTATGTGATGTATAAATTAAAATAAATATACAATTTGCAATGTATAGAACTTATTTGCATACTAAGTTGAAGAATCTTAAAAATATTTTATGAGAAAATCAAGGAAATTTGAAAAGTGATGAGATATGGTGGATACATGATATTAAACAATTTTTCTAGCATCAGTAGCAGCACTTAAGAATTTGTTAGAAATGCAAATTCTCAAGCCACCCCTGTCCCTGTCCCAGTACTACTGAATCAGAAATTCTGGAGATAGTGCCCAACAATCTGTACTTTAACAAGAACTGCAGTGATTCTGATGTGGGCTAAAGTTTGAGAGTCACCATTTCAGTGAACAAGGGAAGAACAGAATAAATATTTTGACTCCTCTGGTCTCAAAATGTCTTAAAATTTCCCACAGTATCATTTACTTCTAAAAATAATCTATATTTCAGAGAAAGATATCACACATTTGAAAAATGATGAACGAGGTGAAAAGTAATGTGTTGGACAAACTAGAAAAATAAATTAATTTCACATGGGTTTTGGAATATAGTTTTGTGTATTTAAAATGGAATCATAAAAAACTGAAAAAGTAGTATTATAAAGACATCTGTACTGTGAAGATCTGATTTTAAAGGAAGAAGATACCATCGCTAGATCTCTGTTAACTGTCCTACACCATGGGGACATGAATAGTTTTTCTTTTTCTTTTTAAGTTGCATTTGTTTTTCTTTTACTAAATATTTTTAGTTGTAGATGGAAACAATATCTTTATTTTATTTATTTATTTTTATGTGGTGCTGAGGATGGAACCCAGTGCCTTACACATACTAGGCAAGTGCTCTATCACTGAGCCACAACCCCAGCCCCACATGAATAGTTATTAAAAGTGACTCTGCAGTAGGAGCAAGGTAAATTGATTCTCTTTAATTTTTCAAAGAAAAGTACTGAAGATCAATTTGCATTAAAAGTGAGTACAGAAAGGAATTTCAACAAATTACCAAAAACTTTTTTATTTTCAACTGTGATGAATTTGTAAGCAATATTTGTAACCAACATGTCACAAAATCTTGGAATCGATGACATTGTGTATTATCAACAAATCAAAAGTTTCTAGTACTAGATTTGTCTAAATTGTATAGTCATAAGATGAAATTTTCATAGGAAAAAAAAAGTCAGCAAAACCTTCTTAACTGTGTTGTCAAGGTTGTTAGACCCTAGTCAGAATAGCCTTTCTCCATCTATCAGGATGAAGTAGAATTAGTGGGCAGAATTATCTTCCAAGTAGAAATTGTTGTCAAATTCTAGACCCTCTACAGGAAGAATCTGATGTATATATGTAACTGGTCAAATAACTCAATGCCAGTACCTTATACTTGGAAGTTCATCCCATCAAGATTTTGTAATTTGACATGTACTTCTGGAATTAACTCAGCTCTGGCAGTATTAGCTGTGTTTATTTTCATTCACACCGTATTTGTCAAGCATAATTACAACTATCATTTAATTAATGTCTAAGTATTTGCTTTCTTTAAATTTGTTTTAATGGAATTCAAGTGTAAACTATCTATAAAAATTATTTAAATATATGCATGTTTTCACAGGGGCATTTTATTATTATTATTTTTGCCACATTTTTATTGGTGCAATATAGTTGAATATAATGATGGGATTTGCTGTTACATATTAATACATGCATACAACATAACAACCAATAATTTGACCAATATCATTCTCCTGCATTTCTCCTTTTCTTCCCTCTGTCCCTTTCTCATCCCTTTCCTCTACTCTACTGATCTTCCCCAACTTACTTTTTTTTTTTTTTTTTTCTGCTCTAGCTTCCATTTATGACAGAAAACATACTATGGTTGACCTTCTGAACTTGGCTTATTTTGCTTAACATAATTTTCTTAAGTTCCATTTTCCTGCAAATGACATAATTTCAATTTTCTTTATGGCTTAATAAAACTCCTTTGTGATATATACTACATTTTCCTTATCCACTCATCCATTGATGGACACGTAGGCAGGTTTCATAGTTTGGCTATTGCAAACTGTGCTGCTATAAACATGGGTATGCATGTATCACTATAGTATGGTGACTGTCATGTGGAGGTTCTGACCCAGGAAACACATTTGGGGTTTGGTAGGTGGAAGATGACCCAAGATGCAGTTAGGATAGTAGACATGCTGTATTCAGTGGTGTCCACAGCCATTAGCTAATTCTCAGCTTCAGCTTCAGCCCCCAGCCATCTCCATCTTAGCCTCTCCCTCTGCCCATTTCCTTAAGCCCTTTTTATATGCAGGCCAAAGAATGAAGGCACAATGTCAACAGTGTCAATTGCAATGTCAACCATAACATAGCCAGTTCCTAGCCCTGGCTACATAGTAACATAGCCTTCTGGAAGTCTCAGCAAGGGAGCCTAACTACAGCCATTTTGGGCCTGACCCAACAGTGACTTAAATTTTTTAGGATAAATATCAATGAGTGGTATACCTGGGTCGTATGGTGGTTCCACTCTTAGTCTTTTGAGGAACCTCCATACTGATGGTACTAATTTATAATCCCCCCAACAGTATAAAAGTGTATCCTCACTACTTTGTATTCAATGTCCAATACACAGGATATAATGTAATGATATCTATTCAATTAATTCATGATTTCCTGATTCTAAGCCAATTGAAAAATTGAATACCTATCACAAGGCCAGAACTTTGCCTCTCTTCTTGCTCCTATCCCTGCCAACAAACTATAGAGACTCCCTAGCATTTCCTAAAGAGTCCTTTGTCCTAGATTATTTGTATATTGAATTGGGGGGGGGGGGAAAGCATTTAACAATCAAATTTGACATTTAGTAGGAGCTGAATAAATCCTAGCCTACATGATAAAAATTGTTTTACAAAATACTGACTAGTAAAAATAAAACAAAGAGCTGTTTTCCTAGCACACAAATTTTGTTTTAATTGCATTCAATTAGGCAAATACTTTAGCTGAGATTTCTCTGAAACAGTTCCTTGCAATGGAAACAGGTAGTAAATATGTTGAAAGTTGGGGCAAGCCAAGTTGCAGGTATTATTGTGTTAGAGAATTACAGAAACCAAATGATGAGTTATTTCCCTCAGGCTAGATTCTTCCTTGGTCAAGTGCTGTGGCGTCATTTTCTCATTATTGGTGAGTTTCTAGTGTGAGCAGGTTTCTGGTGAACACAGACACCTGAGTAAAAAGAATTGTGAGCCACATATCCAAATTCTGTTTGACCCCACTGAATTCTCTCTTATTCTTCCAGTCTAATATCTCTTTTTAGTTCTTTTTTTTTTTTTTTTTGGTACCAGGGATTGAACTCAGGGTTAATCGACCACTGAGCCACATCCCCAGCCCTATTTTTGTGTTTTATTTAGAGACAGGGGTCTCACTCAGTTGCTTAGCGCCCCGCCATTGCTGAGGCTGGCTTTGAACTCGCGATTCTCCTGTCTCAGCCTCCCAAAGTGCTGGGATTGTAGGCATGCGCCACCAAGCCCAGCTCTTTAGTTTCTTGCTCATTATTTGAGTACCTGTTTTAATGAAGCACTAGTACTTGCACTAATGAAAGTACTTATAAAAAATGCTTATATAAATTATTTCTCCCCAAGTAACTGTAATAATGCCTTATTACAGTCAAACTGATTGCCATTTTCTTGCCAGTTAGTACAGTCAACAATACAATGCTAACCTGAAGTGGAAATGTAAGTTACAGGATTTTATGAACTCAATGAAAGAGATGTTTGAGAACTGCTCAAATCACAACAAAAGTTATTATCAGTTGAGGATCTGGCAGAACTGAATAAATTAAAAGTTCAAAAAATTATATGGATGTCATAACATAATATTTCAAGACAAAATTTCCTGAATAATGTATGAAGAAGGACCATCAGAAAAAAAATTTAAAGCCCTGGAATATTTTTGTAAAAGAGATCAACTCTGTGACCACAGTGCACAAGTCTAAAGTGAAATAGATATTATGTTGTTTTATCTTAACAATTTTTGTTGGAAACTATACTCCACCCCCAAATCAACACTTGATTCATTAAACTGAAATTAAATGAATGAGTTTATATTAATATAGATGCTTCTGTTACATTGTTACTTTCAAAAAACGTGAGCAGGTGGTTGCTCTTCAACATAGCGCTGCCTCTAGCTTGCGGAGCTCCAGCCTAAGGCGGAGGGTAAGTATGGTCTTCCACCATAACTGTATAGCGCCTACTGTCTTCAAGTCAACCTGCGGTAAAGCACCCAGAAGCAACCAGCTGAAAAGTCGCTCGTGAGTGTGCCCTCTACTGGAGTGGTAAAGAGACCTCCACTGGATTTCTGATTGGCAAGCTTCAACTTCCAGCGTCTGGTGTGAGAAATTGCTCAGGACTTCAAAACAGATCTGCTCTTTTAGAGTGTAGCTGTTGGTGCTCTGCAGAAGACACCAAAATGTGTGCTGCCCATGCCAAACGTGTAACAATTATGACAAAATACATCCAACTAACACGCCACGTACGTGGAGAACACGCTTGAGAATTCACTATGATGGGCCACGCGAGGTCGCGCACGCCTGTAATCCCAGCACTTTGGGAGGCTGAGTCAGGAGAATCGCGAGTTCAAAGCCAGCCTCAGCAAAACAGGGCTGGGGACGTGGCTCAGTGGTCGAGTGCTCCTGAGTTCAATCCCCAGTACCAAGAAAAAAAAAAAAAAATCACTATGATGGGAAACATTTCATTCTCATTTTTTCCCCTGTTCTGTATTTTGGTAGTTCTGAATGTTAGATATTCCCCACCTCCCTTTGGGGTTAAAAGGTATGTAAATATATGATTGCAAGTGGAAGAATAGGGGACAGAAATCGGGGTTCTTTCTTTCATTTTCATCCATGTGAATTATACTAACTTCACTAGTATAAGTCAGAATATTTCAGTGAACAAATTTCAGCAGTTCAACTTTTGACATTTATAAATAAACCTGTTAAATTTTTCTAGACAATGTAACCACTTGGCCTTTTTTTTTAAACAAGTAAATTTCTTATTGACAACTAAATGGTGTTTGCAGCATATTTATCATAGAATACATCCATTCACTGTAGTTTTCTGAGTTGTCCTGTGTACAAGAACATATTTTTAATGTTTTGTATTCTGGGCTGTTCCTGTAAGCTTGCTATTTTAATGCATTAAACTATGAAAAAAAGTGTGTAGATGTGCCAGTTTGGCTTTTAAAAATTTTTATTTTTAGTTGTAAATGGACACAATATCTTCTTATGTACTTATTTTTATGTGGTGCTGAGGATTGAACCCAGTGCCTCATGTGTGAGGTGTTTTAGCACTGAGCTATTGCCCAGCCTGGTTTGGATATCTTAATGTCAACTTTTCCCACAGCATTCTGCAAAACATTAGTCCTCAGTCTTCTGTAAGGAAGATCTAATTCTTCAGTGGTACATGATTATTTTGTTTCCCACTTGAGTATTTTCTGTCAGCATCCAAAGCCTGATCTATACATACACTGCTGGTTCCTTTGTCCTCTTCCTATTCGATTTGGCTAAAGGGGCAGACAGCAGAAGGGAACAACAGGACATCAAAGTGGACAGTGAAGTGAGGATAGGCTTATTTCTTGGTTTCTTATCTACTACTGGATTGCCACTAGTTGGTTTATCTTCTAAGGTCACAGCCTCTTCTAGGCCATCCTTTCATTCAACTTTCACCTGCAGTTCTGGTCAGTTTTCCCTCTTCCCCTTTAAAGCTGGGAGTTGATAATGGTAACATAACTTCTCTTGTTGCTTTCATTTGTTGACTGCTCAACTACCCACTGTGAATGTATCATTTCTTTTCTTTGGGATGTTGATTTACACAATGGTTAAATACCATATTGTTTTCTTGAATTTAAATTTCTCAGAATGTTAAGGACTCTCATACTGCAGAAAATAATGCCTAAGTTGAGCCCACTGTTTGCCAAACTTGTTCATGGCAAATATTTCTAATGTCTAAGAACATTCCTTGAAAATACTGGATTATAAAATTAGTTACCTTAAAAATGATTAATGTTCTTGATTACTATGGGTAAATTGTTTTGTTGTATAAAACATTGATGTCCTTAAGATCTACTGAGGTATATAAGCCTAAGGATATAGTCATAGAATTGACTTGTTCTAAATGGCTGTGCTTTTTGAATTTTCATCCTTGGTATCAGGCTGTTAAGTGTCTTATTGCTTGCTACCCATGTGCTTCTCCCCCATGCCCTGTATCTTTTACCATCTCCGTTCTGGCAGGTAATCAAAATGACCAAAGCTGTACCTAAAAATTGTACCTAAAGTAAGATTAAATGGGCTTAAATACGTTTTTATGTTAAAAAAAAGTAACAAATTATAGTGCCTGAATTTCATGACATCTATTTTGGTTGCTTGAAAATTTTATCCCCTTGTACTTTATATTTGTGTGAAGTGTTGTTGTGGGGGTACTCTTACAAATGGTTATAAATTAGCAGTTAATGCTATGTATTTCTGGCTTTTCACTTGGTAGAGTTCTTAGCTGGGTGGCTGTGTGCCTAGTTCTGTTCAGTCAGCATGAGACACCCCAAAGCCCTTTTTGCCTTCTGTCTTAACCAGCATTGTTCAGATGCTCCGTCAGTTTGGGCCCTTATGATGGATATGAAATTTAAAAGGGAAATATTTCACAAGTCAAAAAATATTAAGTTACTGAGACTGCAGAGTTGTTACAATTTATTTTGACTTGAAGTTTCTTTGCAAAAAAGGGTTTGGGTGAAAAAAATTACAATGGGGTTTTATATATAGTGTTCAGGAAGAACATTTTGTCTTTAATGAAAATGAGTGATTTTAATAGATTCAAGAACTCATAAAAGCTTTTAACAATTGCTTACACAAGATAGGCACACATTCATGAGCTTGTGTGGCTCAGTGGACTGATTTGAACACAGGTTTGAATTCCTGAGTTCTATACCTTATGAGTCCAGTCACCTAACTGGAGGGTCATCCCTTGGTCTATAAAATTGAGACTACTAATGTAGAGCATGTTATTGGAAGGATCTTACATTATGAAAATTATCCTACAGTGAGATTAATGGTAATTATAACTATATTAACTGTTTATACTTATTAAACTATGGAATTATGGTCAATTTTTTCATTTTTTTCCAAGTGCATGTAACTGGCTTAATCCATTGAAGGTTAATATACTTTTCTATTCTTTTTCTTTCAAGATTCTACTTTAAGGCTGGTTATCCCAAAGGTAATGCAGAAACATTAAGTGTCAGACACTTTCAAACCAGTCTTTAATTTCAATTCAAGTGTAAGGAAGCACATAAACACAAACAAACATTAATTCAAGGAATCAAGAATGTGGGGTATAAACATGTATGGCAGATACTTCATGTACTTTTTAAAACTTCAAAGAATTTCATTACATGTAAAAAAAAATCATTGTCACTTATATTTCCACTTCCATTTGAAGTATTCTCACCAAATTACATTTCCTGAAATGTAATAGAAAGCATTCTCTAATTTCGGCAAAGGGTGGGCAACTTATTGGTGGCCAGAATTTGGTGATACTATCTTTTATGTTCTCTGCAATACTCTTAAATACCTGGCAAACAGTAGCTCTTTGTCAAATGAATATGACACTTAAAAATAGATCCCCAGAGATTGAGATTTGGGGAACATGACCAGATGTGATCACATACCAGGATGGGCTATGTTAAGGTGCAGGAATAGGAGAGCACTGCCCGAAGAGGGCACTAAGTGAAACAAATGAAGGTTCCAGAGCACTGCAAAATGGAACAGTGGCACCCATTTCTATGGTATTCCTTCCACTAAAAGGAGATTGCAGTTTCTCATTATCATTTACCAATCACATTTCTTATAGTCAACATGGTTCCAACAGACAAGCCTAGGCAACTACTCACTATATATATCATCCCATTGAAGATATCCAAACCCAAGTAACCAAATTTTAGAATACCATCTGGTAACTCCCTGCATTCAAGACAAACTCATAATTCCTTAAAATCTCATTAGACATAAGGAATTGTTTAGGATGTATTACAGGTATTCCTATGACTAGCCATATTTACAAGATACAAAATATTTGATACTGTACAGATGTTTATAAAGTGATTTTTAGCACCAAAATATACAATCCAACACTGCAAATTAATTCAACTTTTTAAAGTTAACATATTTTTCATTAATTGTGATGGCGCTTCTTTTCTCCTAACAAAAAAGAATGTTTTATGGGGCTGTGTGGTGATAACATATTATCCATTAATAAACAACATGAAAATTATCTTTTCATCAAGAATAGGCTGTAGGGCTGGGATTGTAGCGCAGCGGTAGAGCGCTTGCCTCGCATGTGTGAGGCACTGGGTTCGATCCTCAGCACCACATAAAAATAAATAAAATAAAGATATTGTGTCCATCTACAACTAAAAAAATATTAAAAAAAAAAAAAAGAATAGGCTGTATTTCTTTTTTTTAAAGCAGTATACAATAGCTCAGGTTAAATAACTTGCCCCACTCAGATGATTTAAATTTTGAAGGACCAGGGCCTACAGAGGCCTGTTCTTCCTTGGCCCTCCCTAAATTTTAAAAATGGAATATATTAACTGCTACACAAGCATGAAGAGATGAAATTCATTAAAATACAAAAGTGGAATATCACTCAAATGGAGCTGTTTGCATTTATAAAAGGACATCTGTCCCTTTAACAATGTGAATTATTTCAGATTACTGAAAAAAAATCAAGTGCTCATGTGCCAAATACTTACGTTCAAGTTAATTTCAAAATCTACAAAGGTATGTATTTGCAAACAAAAACCACAGCTTGAAAGTTAATCTGCACAAAACCACTAATAACTAGCAGTGAACTTTAAATCAAAGCCTTTCTCTACTATACACGGTTTCCTCTCAGTACATAATGAACTGCTTCAAAATTATCTAGACCCTTAAGTTTGTAATGGAAAGTATTTAAACAGTGCTCATGACTCTAAAAAAATTTTCTATGAGCTTACTAAAATACTGACTTCATTTACTCCTTCATTTGTAAAAAAAAATGTGGACACACTTTACAAATGGCATTTAAGTGAAGTGCAATTCATTGTTTCCTACAAATTAACTTTAAGCAAAAACAATCTCAGTGATGATAAATGCATTTCATTATTTATTTAGATGTTTAAGCTCTCGCACTAAGTTTTTACAAGCTGGTGAACACTGACAAATTATTTCTCCCACAGAACTATAACCACACATTCCCAGACAGTATAAATATATGGTTGAGCTAACATTAATACACATCACCATTTTATCAATTACATAATAAAACAAAATTATCAAGTATCCAAATATTAAGTTACACAGCTCAAAAGGCATATAAAATATTAGATGTCTGCTCAATTCATCAGCAGAAACCCATTTTTTTTTTTTTTTTGCAAGAGGTTGGGAAAAAAGAAAAAAAAAATCACACTTCAAACCAAAAGAAGTTGGTAAACAACTTCTGATAATTATGAAAAAAAATTACAAGAATTTCAGAAATTTTATGATTAAGAATTGTTTTAGCTACAACAACAGAGCATCTCTACCTTTTAAAAAAATACTTACTAAATTAAAGAGCATATATTCTACAGGTTCTGCACGAGACAAAGGCAACATTTTACTAAAAATATTTAATAGCCCCCTCCCATTCTTTTTTTCAGGCCCTCCCTGTTAAATCGCACCTCAGAGTGCAAACATTAAATTAACTGTAAGGCTTTTTTTGTCTGGAGACATTAAAGACATGTGCTTCTGTAAAAACTTAAGTTTTTGAAATGGAGGTTTCCCATAACAGCAAAAAATAAGACTTATAGAAAGACATTAAGTAATTGCTGCAAGATTTAGTTTGGAAAAAAAAAAATCCAATGGTTAAAAGCAAATCTGATGTATACCGGTATGAATGTGGGAGATGTAAACATAAAATGAGCAGGCAAAATAACCATATAGGCCCTATAATGTTTGAAATGACTGAAGGAATAAATCACATAAAGTCTAGAGTGTTCTTATTTCCTGGAATTTTGGTTTTGTATGATACTAAAAATATACAAGTATTGTGCTGGATATTTTGGCACCTAATCTTTCTAAATTTCTTATGTAAGATTCTGGCATGGAAATAGATTTAAAGACATTAACTCAATACCGCATGATTTCAGGAAAGGTCAACTGGTACAAATAATAAGCACATTTTAAATTGTGAACAGCAAGAATCTTCGGCTAAGTGTCCAAACAGGTTGATCATAACCCAAACATAGAGGTTGAAATTCTGTCAAGCTTGCGGCCTGGTAAAACTGCTTTCCAATACTCCTATGGAAGCTTCATCAGACTTATTCACCACGCCAACATGTTGGCTAATACGTATGACAAATTAGGTCCCGTCTTAAGTTCCACTTCCAAGGCAATAACATCAGGCGCCCGAGTTTTATTGAATGCAACAGTTGTTTCTATGACCATTGGAGTCTTTGAAGCGCAGCCGCATTTTAGGACGATACTTCTCCAAATACAAAAGTTGCTTGCTGTTAAAAGCTCCACGCCGCTTTCTGGAAGGAAAGAACAAAAGTAATTTATGGTGATAAAAGAGGTTGCTTCTGAAAGCAAAGATGATGAAGGCATGTTTTGGAGCACTTATACATTGCTTCAGATAGTTATTTTATTTGGTTCTTGTCAACTGAGCTGTTGAGATCCACGTATTTTTTAATGTACCTTAGTTATACTTCAATAAAATATATACCAACAAATAGCATATTTAATCAATAATTTAAAGTAAAATAATAATGATGTTGTTGGATTAGAATCTTAGTACTATGAGCATGTGCATAAACTATAAACAAGGGGATGTTATCTTAAAAAATGGTAAGTCAGAAGGGCAATTTATAATACATTTAAAACTTACTGACATTCAATAAGGAAATAAAAAGAGATTTCACAACTTACTGTCTTATGAATTGTACTGCATCTTCATATTTCATTCCGCCTTCAATCAATGCCAGGGCAACAAGCACTGGAGCTCTAGAAAAATAAGAATTTTAATCACTCGAAATTTCAAAATCAAATCCCAAAATATGATTATCTATTATCATTATTTAAGTGTATCTATATGTTAAAAAAAAATTGAGAATTTTTTTTTTTTAGTAGTACTGGGGACCAAACTCAATCTTGGAAATGCTATGCAAGAACTCTACCCTGAGCTTACATCCATCTCCAGCCTTTTCTATTTTGAGACAGTGTCTCACCAAGTTGCCCAAGCTGGCCTTCAACTTGTGATCCTTTTGCCTCAGCCTCATGAACAGTAAGATTTTAGGTGTGCACCACACTACCTGGCAAGTATCAGTATTTTTATGTATCAATGCAGATGTTTATTTGGAACCAAATGAAGAAATTCTCTTACCTCCCAAGGCCTGCAACACAATGAACAGCAATACAACAACCAGGTTCTTCACGAAACTTAATTTTTACAAGACTTAACCAGTCATCGACAATTTGGTTGGACGGTGGTGCACCATCATCAAAAGGCCAATCCTAAGTCAAAAGAATAAACATTTTAGATCTTGAAAGTTAATCACATTTTATTAAGCCCCACTGTCAATGAAATGTGACTTAAATGCTCAATCTTTATAAAATTTTTTTTTTACTTCATACCTTTGCTTAGATTTCACTTTTATAGTTGAAAATTTTATTGCATAAAATCTCACACAACTTTTAAAATTAAGCTTCTTGAGGTTTGTGGTTTATTTGAATAAAACTTTTGTACCACACTATCATAAACACACAGGAACTATTAAATACTCACAAGAACATGGATGCCTTCTTTCTCCACGAGAGTAGTGTCATAGGTTGCTTCACATACTCTTACTATTGTGGTAACACCATACTTCTTAAGTTCCTGGATAAAATATACATAAAAAAAATCCTAATGAGATCTTCATAACCTTATTGCTGTTACTCATCATTTACCATTTTGATAATTTCTGATCAATGGGTATGCTGGTTAACAGACAATCATGAAAAGAACAATAGAACCTTCTATGTTTAAAATGGAAATTAATCTTGTTTTAAATTGTAATATTAGATTATATAAAAGGAAAAGGTAATGTTAAACACCACAAATATTTTTAATAAATGAGAATCAAAAACCACCCTGGGGCTCTTCATATATTGACTTTAAAGTCATAGCCAACAGTGGACGGACTGAAATGAAACACTAGTAAATCAGGAGGAGAAATCACAAGGACAAAGATAAATATGACCAAAGGAATAGTTTATAATTAAGTATTCTGACCTGACTCAATTAACTGCTTAAACTTTCTCATTTAAAGTCCAGAGTATAAAGTCTAAAAAGTATATTCAAAAATTCTACAATCCTGAGAATAGTTTTAAAAATACCCCTACCACTTAAAACTACAGCTTTTAGGGCTGGGATTGTAGCTCAGCGGTAGAGCGCTTGCCTTGCACGCGTGAGGCCCTGGGTTCGATCCTCAGCACCACATACAAAGCAATAAAATAAAGACATTGTGTCCATCTACAACTAAAAAAAATTAAAAAAAAAAAAAAAAAAAAAACACAAAACTACAGCTTTTAAAATGCATTACTAATGATAATTCTCCTGACTTACAAAAGCATGTGAGTGATCTGAGTGGCCTATTTGCTGTTTCTGTACACCTGTAGATATTTATAAAACAAAATGTGTATGTCCAGATAAATTATCCAGCATTATATTCCTTCCCTCCTAGTAAAAAGCTGGTGTTGAGATAGGTGTAAACAGTGTTGACCACAAATCTCTCATCAGGAAGCAGCAGAAAATTAGATTCTAGGCATCAAGTGGGGCCCAAGACAAATTGTCTGGTTTATAGCATGAGGCTAAGAGGACATATGAAAAAAAAAAAAAATCCAAAAATGGCAGGCTTCTCCTATAAATTTCTTACAAGAAAAGCGAGGGATATACTGTTATATTGTCCACATGTCAGTAGTTGTTTGTTTTTTGCAGTACAAGACTACATTCCCAGCCCATTTTATTTTTTACTATTGAGACAGTTTCACCAAGTTGCCCAGGCTGAACTCAAACTTGTGATCTTCTTGCCTCAACCTCTCAAGTCATTGGATTCACAGGTGTGCACCATTATGCCTGATTTATGTACACAAAAAGTCAACCTGAAGGCACGAAGAACTACTCATTTATAAATACAAACCAAGTACATGTCCTTCTAAAAATATATATAGCAATTTACCCCAACCTAATGAAATTTCATTTCTGGGAACTGGAATTGCAGGTATGCCATCTCTATCTTAAAAAATAGTATTTATTTTGGTAGATAAAATTCCCACTATTAAACTGCAATCAATTTAAGACATAATATATTAAATCTTACCTCTATAAATTTGTTTAAGGTTGCATTGGTTGGATTGTGTGTAATAAGAAATCTCATGTTCTTGTACGTGACTTCCACAGGAGCTGGGCGGTTCATTCGAGCCATGTTAATTTAGTTAAAAAACACTCAATAGGGTTATGAAAGAATTAAAAAAATTGAATACAGAAATGATGCAAAGTAACTGAAGTCTACTTCAATATACTCCACTTGATATTCTCAGTGCTTTGAATATGAAGTTGGGAGTAATGGGAAATGAAATGAACCTCCTAATAAGAAGCAGCAATTCTTCAATCCAGTAATACTGAGGCAAGAGAAAGGAAGTGCACTGAGGTTTACCCCATCCAGGTCAGAACTCTTGTAAAATGCTCTGTGGATTTTCAATTCAATACTTCTGTGTCCAGGTTAACCACTCTTATGGGGGCTTCTTGGTGGAGTAGTTATGAATTTCTACAGTTCACTTGTCTGCATAGAGGTCGTGCTGTGCCTGGCAGTAATCTCCACTGCCCTTCAGAAACTCCATAAATGTGTGACCAAGAACACCACAGAACTGCTGTTTAAAAGAAAAGGAGAGAAAAAGAGAAAAAGTTATTTTCCAATTCAGAAGGAACATGTTATATTTTTATAGCATTTAAGTGTACAACTATTTTTTTCAAACTAGAGCCCAAGACATCTTTTCAACTTTTAACTGAAATGTAAACCAATAAGCCTAAAACAAACACAAATCCTTTAGAGTGAAATTGAAATTACTTATTACAAAGATTCCTTAAGTCATTGGTTATACTTGGCAAAATTTCTTTATACATTCTTCTACTAACAGTCCTAATATTTGACTGTTTTAATTGTTATGAACTATATGTACAACTTCTTATATTCATTTGTCCAACTAAAGATTTTTACACATTAATACAAACTTTATGAAGTTTCAAACTTTGAAATTACTATTAGTCCTGGCATAATTTGCTTATATGCTGAAAAACATTCAGGTTGCTTTTCATTTTTTGCTTTTGTACTTAACGTTTAGTAAGACTTTTTTTTAAAAAATATTTTTTAGTTGTAGGTGGACACAATGTCTTTATTTTATTGCTTTGTATGTGGCGCTGAGGATCGAACCCAGGGCCTTACGCATGCAAGGCAAACACTCTACCGCTGAGCTACAATCCCAGCCCCTAGTAAGACATTTTTGATAGGGGTGAGGAGATGTCAATTGTATGGACCTCTCTACAAATACAACAAACACTTCTATATGTAATTATTTCTCAATAATTGCCCTTCAAGTTTTAGTTTTTAAATGTTAAAACCTGAAGGCACATCTATATTTTCCTTTTGTGCTTTCTATCATCTCTTCCTTTATAAGTTTCAAAATACACTAAAGTAAAAATAAAATCAGAGAGAGTTCACACACAGCTCATACTACTCCATCTAGAATAAAACTGGCTCTCATAAATAATATTTACCTATTCCTCTAAAGAGTAGAATCAATATATCCTTTTAATCAATATATCCTTAAGAGAAAAGGGACTTGTTTTCAAAGTTTTTCCACATATATTATCTCATTTTAACAACCGCATGAACTTATCATTTCCATTTAATAAAGTAGGAAAATAATTCTTGGGAAGTTAAATATGAAGTATCAAACTGTTTCCCTTTTGTATTCATACTGTTAATACTTTTCTGTATTTTAAAACCAAAACTTAACTTAGCTGGTCTAAACCTCAAATCTAATTCAAAGACAAAAAAAGAGGTACTAGTGGTGGGGTGGTGGAAATGACCTTATTTTTCCACAGGTCTCAAAAGCAAGATAATGTTTATTTTTCCCTCAAGTTCTCTTTTAAAAACTAAATCAGGTTTATACCAATATCATACATTAAATGAATACTCACAGGATATTTTCATAATATGTACACAACGTTAATGTTATGTTAATGTTCATTTATTTCCAAGCACTGTGTGTACTTAGTAGAATGGAGTAAGGAAAATATTAATAACAAGCTAACATTAGTTGACGCCACTGCCCCAAACAAAATGTATTCTCAAGGGTAATATGCCCCAACAAAATCCTGTAACAGTAACAAAAAGGGGCCCCATTAAGCTTTCCATGCTTAAACTGAAGTATTTAAAAGGCTTAAAATTAAATGCAAAGTATCTACTTCCATATGTTACACCTTTAAATAGAAGTCATGCTATTTTCTTTACTAGAGCTAAATTTCAATGAATTCAGGTGAAGATACAGATCACAGAAAAGATCAAGTTAAACACCTAGTTTATTTTTTTGGGTAAAACAAAGGAACCAGCATTAGGAATCATACTTATTAAAAATTCCCAAAGTTTTGTTTGTTAACCCAGGGATGCTCTACCTCTAAGCTGCATCCCTAGCCCTATTTTATTCTGAGACAGGGTCTTGCTAAGTTGCTCAAACTAGCCTCGAATTTGCCATCCTCCTGCCTTAGGCTCCAGAGTCCCTGGGATCACAGGTGTGTACCACCCTGCCTAGTCCAAGTCTGTTCTAATAAGCCCTTGGAGGTTACTTCCCTTATTTGCCAGTTGGGTTAAGAAAAAACTGTCTAAATTACCACCTAAGACATCAACATAAAAATGAACACAGACTGTAGTAATCTAATTTCACTATATTTTCACCTTAAATCCTAAATATTTAGATATAATAGGTGCATTCCGGCACTTTTCTGATGATACACAATGAATTCAAGACGTTTGTAAAGCTTTTAAAGCAGTTTCAAAAGAAAGTAGGGAAAACAGTAAAGAATTCATTTCCTGAACTGGTTATTTTTACTGTGCAGAGCCACCCAGTGGCTGGGGGGACACTTCAATTAAAGTGGTAACCACTGTCATCTTTCTATTCAGCCCAAGACATCCATCCCCCTATTCTCACTTTTCTCCTCACAGGGGGAAAAAAAAACCCAACACTTTGCCAAAAAATTCGTTGACAGTAAGTTCCACATATACTTAGGTTTCAGGTAACACATCTAATAAAGCACGTATAAAATTCCACTAACTTTTGGATCTACCTTTCTGGTTTTCAACTGATCAACTCGCATCAGACAAAACACACATAAAGAGTAACAGGAAGCACTCTCATGAATCTGAATCTCAAGCCAATCGACGTTTCCAACTACAGTGTAAATTACGACTTAATACTCTTGGAATTGTAGCGGGTTCCGCGGACAGAATATAAACCTCAGAATTCTGGCTCTGGTTGGCTACTGTTGCCACAAGCCAAAGGGAGTCACCCACATATTACAAGAAAAGACTTCAAGAACAATTCTAAGTAGTACCCGATTAAAAGGCACCATCCGGGGCCCTTTCAAGATTGGCAGGAAAAATACGTGTTGGTGGCCGGCCCGGGACTCCTTCGCTTTAGTAGCCCTGGCACTTTCCAAAGCGTTCAGACCCAGGCCATTTATCTTGACGAGTGGCCCAGAGAAAAGGCAAGACTCGACTTGTTCCAATTATCCAGGGCCTGAGGTGGGACGTTAAATCCGGAACAGCTCGAATTACCAGGTGGAGACCGGGGAAGGCGGGCGGGGCGGGGCAGGGCGGGGCGCCGGTGTGCTCACCAAAGCCCGGCCTGGGAATCAGGGCAGCTCCCGGAATGCACCCGATGGCCGCCGCTCGACGCACGCAGCGGTGCGCGCCCGGGCCCGCCCGCCTCGCCCCTTCTCCGCGCCGCAATCACGGGTTCGCGCCGCGCCTGACTGAAGGCGCGGGCGCCGAGGCCATTTTGTCTGAGGTTCTGGTCTCGGCCTCGCAGCATGGGGGTGGCTGCACCAAGCTCCTGTCCCGCGCCAGCACCCGAGCTCCGTGAGCTTCGGGCCAAGACCGTTACCAGCCGCGCCGGGCCGCCCCGCCTACCCCACGCCGGCCCGGATCTGGTGGCGACCTCGCCGCCGCCGCGCCCTCTCCGTATCCGGCTCTGCAGTGACACGCGCAGCCCTCGCCCCACCCCGGGCCACGTCTCCCGCTCCCAGTGCGGCCACTCTCCTTCCGCTGAACAAAGGGGCCCCGGGACGCCCCGGAACCCACTGGGCCTGAACCCGGCGCGCCAGGCCCAAGGGCCGAAGGCAGGGGCAGCAGTCACAAAGCGGCTTTTGTGCCACCCCGCCCGGCCCGCTGCGGCAGTCGAAACTGCCTAGGCCCGCCGCGCTGGTCGGGCCGCAGGGTCCCCATCGCCCGGTGCTCGGCGGGGACGTGGAAGCTGATGCTTCGGGCGACCAACCGCCATCCCGCAGCCCCACGGGCCCGGCCTCGGCTCCCCGTAGCCGGTCCCCAGCGGCCGACCACGAAACCGTAACCAGTGCGCTCACTCGGGACCAATCCGGCCGCCGCCCGGGACCGCGGAGAGCAGAGGCAGGACCCTGAACAAAGGCAAAGGCGGGATGGGGGTGCCGCTCGCAGATTCCCAGCCCCAGAGGCGGCGGTGCGACGACTACTCACAGGAATATGTTTACTCATTGAAGATTGTGGCTTAATCATACAGCCGGTCCCGAGGCGGCGGCGATACAGGCGGCGGCGGTGGCGGCGGCTGCAGGGCAGGGGGTGGCGGTGGTCGTCGCGGGGCGGCGGCGGCGGCGATACAGGCGGCGGCGGGGGCACCAGACTACCATGCAGTGAGCGGCTCCGAGGAGAGCGCGTCGCCTAGCCGGCCCGCAGCCGCAGGAGCCAATACGCTCGCCGAGGCGCCCTTGCGTCACAAGCCCTCCCTTTTATAGCCGGCGCGACGTGCGCACCACCGGCCACCAATCGGGGCTCGGGATCCTGGGCCCTGGGCGAACGAGCGGGGGCGGGGCCCCGCCCCCCCGCGGACGTCACCTCTCGGCGGCCGCCACCGGTGTGAACCGGTTGATGAATGGCGAAACGCTGGAGCCCGGGTATCTTCAGAGCCAGGGTATCTTCAGAGCCAGGGAGGGAAGGGGAAGAGGAGGAACTCGAGGTTCCTGAAAGGTTGGCGTAGGGACACGGCAAGGGAAGATTCCAATCACGAAACTATAAGGAATCACGCGGCAAACCCTGTTTCTCATCCTTAAAATCATCTAGGAGTGTCACACGGGAGGCTTGAAGTTCGCCTCAAACTTAAAATGCTGTCCCTCTAGGCGCAGTCGCGCCTCAAGTTTCAACCCTGCTTTCCTCTGGCTTTAGGTCACAACCACAGTCATATTTGCCAGTGGTTTACCTTGGCACCTGAGCCCCTAGGATCTCCGTCATCAATGAATATTTTTGTCGCATGACCGCTGTACCCAGTGACTCAACAGCCGGAATGCCACGGCCCTAGGCTTGTTTCAGTTAGAATTCTTGTCGCCAGAGGCACTTTAAAGGGGTCAGAGAAACTTATCTCACAGAACTACCCTTACCAACGCGGGCACTGTTATCTTTTGATGCCAATAAAACCCTATGTTCCCCATATTTTTTTGGTTATTCTTTGTTACAAGGTACGCGGGAAACTGCAGTTGGCTCAGTTGTGGCATTTCAAAATAACATACATCTTTTGTACTGTTGCTCACTTGATGTCACAGATAATGAAAGGTTAGCCACTACTAAAAAGCGTTTTTTAAAAAACTAAGAATCCTCGGCTTTGTTAGGACTGATGTGATTTTTTGCGTCAAAATCCGAGCGTTCCTTTTTGTTACAGTCCTTTAGTGGTCCACTATCTTCTTAATTTAGGGCCCTACGGAGTAAAGTCTTATCGCAGTTGTCATGTGCTATACAAGAGTAACTGTCATAATCTGAAAACCCATTCTCCTCTGCTTTCTGGAAAGAATGAACAGGACTTTACCTGCTTTGAAGAACTCGGTTTTCCACTAATACTGAGGCCTTTTGTTCGCTGTTTTCCCCAAGTCTTAGATTGGAGAAGGATTTAGGGATCAAATTGTGTCCTTGGTCAGCATCCTAAGATTTATTAGAATTTCTATTTAGAGACACTGCTTGCATAATTATTCAACTTTCTTAAAAACATGTACTCGCATAAGCAAAGTAAGATCTTTTGAAAAAAAGAATCAGGTCAGATTTTTAAAGAAATAAGTCTACTCATCTTCATTTTAAAAAGAAATTGCTCGCCTAGGAATCCCTTTAAGTCAAGGAATGCGAGAGAGCTTGAGACACATAATATCCTTTCACAAATTAATATAAAAGGAGAAGATTTCAAGATTTTTAAGTACTAAGAATATGTAGGAAGACAAGAAAATCTTGGGATGGTAATGAAGCAGAACAGAGAACTCAAGCTAAAAGAACAATGATTTCATTTTTATAAAAAATTAAAAACTTTCATATAGCAAATAACTCGTGCAAATATGGATTTGACAGTGGGAAAAGATATTGGTGACCTATTGTGGGCAGAGTCAATATCATAATAAATGAAAAGTTTGACCAACATATAATATGGTACTTAAAAAAACACATATTCAGTGAGCCACTCCCACTCCAAAAGTTGGTCAGCACAGTTATACTAGTTGGAATAGTGAAACTTTTTCAATGTAGTGACTTTTTCAGAAAAGAAATTTGGTGGGATAAGATATAAACTCAGCTAATGATAAGCAAACTAAATCAGTGTTAACCAGTTTTCTTGTAGAACTTGTGACACAAGTTGTGAGCCTTGTGCTCCACAGATCCTGTAATTGCCACAGCAGTGCTGACATGAAGTATGCAGTTGTCTGTATTCCTTAAACTTTAAAATCTGGGCTAAAACTCTCAAGTGGACTGAGCAGCTTCTGGGGTTCTAGTCTATCAGATGAGGCACCACCCTGTCCTAATTGAAAAGGATATCATTCAAAGATGAAAAAATAGAGGCTGTTACTCTTGAGAATAAGAACACATTTTAAACAAGATGTGAGTGTAGATTTACTAACCAGTCCGCTAAATTCTCTTAGAATAGTCAAGGGCCTGCCTCTATGGCAGCTGTCATGTTATAAGTGTTCCATGCCACGCTGGTTAAAACCACACTGCTGTGCTGAGGGTGTGTGCTCCACTCAGTTCAACTGTCTCAAGCTGTTGATTTTCAGAGGACAGTAATCCCAACACTGATCAGGAGATCCCTGTGGTCCAGGACTAACTAATCTTTACAGAGCATTAGCACCTGTGCTTATTTGCCGAAGAACTCTAATAGTTTTGCAATAGTGGTCTAGACAATAAGAAATAAGAAAATACCTCTAAAAACCAGTGACTACTGTAAACTTCAGAAGAGGCTCTAAAATGCAAGATTTCTCTCCTGCTCAGAAAGATATTCTACTGGAAGTTAATTCTCTTATAGCATGTGTCCTTGATCTTATTATGGTAGGCAGGACTTTTCATCAGCATATTCAAAATATCAAAGCCAATAACTAGAAGGTAAGCAAAATTATAAGCACATTGTAAGTAAGACCCTGCTGGGATCTTATGCTTGGAATCCCAGCTACTTGAGAGGCTGAGACAGGAGGATTGAAGGTTCTAGGCCAGCCTGGACAACATAGTGAGACCCTGTCTCTTAGTAAAATAAAAAGGCCTGCGGATATCTTAGTGATAGAATATTTGCCTGGCATGTACGATGCCCCAGGGTCAATTCCTAGTACTGGAGGAAAAAAGATACCTATGGGAGATGAAAAACTGCAGAAGAGAAGCAACAATCATCAAACCATTATGATGGAGAATAGAGAAATCCTTAAAAGGACAGTATATAGCCTGGTAAGTATGGGTTTCATTTATACTAAGTATGTAAAAGGAATGGAAGATTTGTTTTGGTCTCAGATTGATTGAGGCTGGAAGTCTGATAAACAACATTTAATATAGCAAGAGTATTACCACTGCAATAGTAGATCAAATGTGGCAATATCAACCAGCAAAAGATTAATTTGCAAAGCATAATGATATACCAAGTATATTTAGTAGAGGTAAATACTCCAATGAGCCATAACACAGTAGGTGTCTGCATACTAGTGCTTGGAGTGGAATTCATTTCCACATTTACGTGTTTTAAAAATCCAGGTCTACAGCCATGGCTGCTGTCAACATTGTTAAAGTTTATTTTCCTTTTGCTGTTTTAGAGAAGCCTATTTTATATCCATAATTAATTGTGATTATTTTAAAAAGGTGAAAAATATGAAGTATGGTTTAACTTCTATAATTTATGGTTCACAACCAAAACATGCTACATTTTAAACAGTAACTTAATTCTTCCCTTTAAGACAGTTATTTGTCAAGAGTCTCTTAGGTAGGTTTTGATGAATAATAGAATAAAACAGCAGGGCTATATTATAATTTCTGCCGGAATTTTAGATACAACGAGCAATCAAGCTTGTTACAACAAGCTACTCAAGAAATCTAGCCTATGGTCAAAGTACAAGGCCAATAGCCATGTGCAGGCTATTGTTTTATATATAGTCAGATGTAGAAGGGACCTGTAGATATCCATAAATGAGTCCATCTGGATTAGAAGTAAACATCTCATTAAGTCATCAAATCCAACCATTAGAGGTAATGTTTGCTCTATGAAATTAAAGACAATTTTGGAAGAATTTTTAAAAATTGTCTATTTTAAGAAATAATTATTTTTGGTTAATCTGTATTTTCATTTTCTTCCATTTACTTTTGTGTGTTTGTGTGTGGGATTGAACCCATGGCCTTGTGCATGTGAGGCAAGCGCTGTACCAACTGAGCTATATCCCCAGCCCTCCCTTTACTTTTGATGCCTAATTTTAATCAATTTAAATATGTCTTTGAATTAGGTGAGAATGTGTTTTCACCTTATTAATTCTGCCAATTAATACAGTGAGTATTTACTTCTGTGACAGAAGCATGTATATTGACAGATTAGTCAAGAAAATATGTATTGTTAGTTTGTATGCTGGAAAGAGCCATTTCTTTGGGACTAAGTAAGGGACATTTTATGAACCTATAATCATTCATAGAATTTTCATAACATATAATTATGAGTGACTCATATACTGGTTCCTGGGAGAAGCTAGTTTGAGAAAACTCTTCTTGAATTTTCAGAAAACTTGATAAACTTTCTGTTGGTGTTAAATAGTTTGAATAAAAATCATTTGGGAACTAGAAATTAGCAGGGCCATTGCTTCCATGTGATTGTCTAGAACATGTTGAATTATTCCACAGTCTGAAGTGAGACAAAAATAACTTAGGAGAGGAGAATTTAATCTGGCTAGATAAAGGGAATGGAACATAAATAAATTTTAAAGGTTGGTTATGCATGCTATGGCAAATCTGTCATTTGACAGGTTTAATTTACAGACTTGGCATTTATGCTGCAGATAAACCAGACAGACACTGACCTAAGCAACATTACCAGGGCAAGGCTTACATAAGGAGAAATGTTCTTGAACAATTTCCTGCAAATATAATTACATTTAATCAACAAAAGCTATTACAGACATGCTTCTTCCCTATCCTAACACAATTACTTTTTAACTGTGCATATTCAACAAACATTGCTATCTTAGTATACTTCTACAGTTTATTGTTGGAAGATAATGAATAAAAGAAAATTAATGTAGAAGGCTTTTGAAATTTCTTCAATTTAAAGACAGTTGTCACCAAGTATTTCTTGAATCCTCAGACATACTAATGCACACAGTATATAGTCAACCAGTATTTGGGTATTATCAAGTTACTAAAATCCTTTCAGGGCATCCCATTCCCAGTTTTCCTGTTTTCTTTGCAGCCTTCTCTTAGTACCTCAATCCCTTAACAATGGTGTTCACTGGGATTTTTTCCTAGGGCCTCCTAGCTTTTCTCTCTGAGTTTTCACTCACTCCTATACTTTGGCTATGTTTCCTCCCTGACATTATTTAAATGCCTAGTATAGGCCAGGCCAGGCACTCTGGTATCTTATGATCAACAATGTAAGCATGGTTTTTGCCCAGTGGAACTTATATACAGGTAAGGAAAGTCATGAAAGAACAAGTAAACAAATGACGTAAGTGGGAACTCCTAAAAAAATTGTATTTAAGATTTTAAAGAAAAAACTCTTGATAGACAACTACAATAGTAAGAATAGCTAAAATTTATTGTGCTCTTAATTACCAAGCTATGTGCCATATATATATATATGTGTGTGTGTGTATATATATATATATATATATATATGCATTTTTGTTGAAATTGTTAGAAAAATCAAACTCTGAAAGAGTAATTAGTTAAAAATCAACACATAGTGGGTGATATCACTTGAATATCTATATAATAAAACATGTATATAATAGTTTTCAGATATTAAAGGTCCCCTAACTGAGTGCAGTGGTGCTTGTTTATAGTTCCAGCACTCAAGAGGCTGAGGTGGTAGAATTACTTGAGTCTAGGAATTTTGAGACTAGCCTGGGCAACATAGTGAGACCTTATTTTAAAAAAGTATCCTTATGTACTTTGTAATGTTAAATGAAAAGAAATAATATACAAATTGCATAATTTGTATAATAACTGTAAAATACAAGTCAAAAATAGAAATAAACTGAAGTTAACAGCAAAATATCCGACATTTGTTTTGTGGCTGTCATTAAGTGATGCAAAGATGAAAATATTTTTTTCATAACTTCCTATATTTTCTAATTTCATTCCAAGGGTGCTACTTATATAATAAGGAAAAAGTACATTTCAAATGAGTGTTAAGAATTATGAATTATCAGCCGGGCGCGGTGGCTCAAGCCTGTAATCCCAGCACTTAGGGAGGCTGAGACAGGAGAATCGCTAGTTCAAAGCCAGCCTCAGCAATGGCGAGGCGCTAAGCAACTCAGTGAGACCCTGTCTCTACATAAAACACAAAATAGGGCTGGGGATGTGGCTCAGTGGTTGAGTGCTCCTGAGTTCAATCCCCAGTACCAAA
>PVHX01017615.1:0-39399 GCA_004024805.1 Geosciurus inauris | reverse complement strand
ATTTCTCTAATGGCTAGAGATGTTGAACATTTCTTCATATATTTGTTTATTGATTGTATACCTTCTTCTGAGAGGTTTCTATTCAGCTCCTTAGCCCATTTATTGATTGGGTTGTTTGTTTTTCTGGTGTTAGTTTTTTGAGTTCTTTATATATCCTGGAGATCAGTGCTCTATCTGATGTGTGTGTGGCAAAGATTTGCTCCCAGAATGTAGGCTCTCTGTTCACCTCATTGATCGTTTCTTTTGCTGAGAAGAAGCTTTTAGAAATCAATAAATGTAATCCATTACATCAATAAACTTAAAGATAAGAATCACAAGATTCTATCAATTGATGCAGAGAAAGCATTAGACAAAATACAGCACCCCTTCATATTCAAAACACTAGAAAAACTAGGGATAGTAGGAACATACCTCAACATTGTTAAAGCAATCTATGCTAAGCCTAAGGCCAACATCATCCTAAACGGAGAAAAATTGGAAGCATTCCCTCTAAAAACTGGAACAAGACAGGGATGCCCTCTCTCACCACTCTTATTCAATATAGTCCTTGAAACTCTAGCCAGAGCAATTAGAGATGAAAGAAATTAAAGGGATACAAATAGGAAAAGAAGAACTCAAACTATCATTAGTTGCAGATGACATGATTCTATACTTAGAGGATCCAAAAAATTCCACCAGAAAACTTCTAGAACTGATAAATGAATTCAGCAAAGTTGCAGGATATAAAATCAATATCATAAATCAAATGCATTTCTATACATTAGCAATGAGTCCTCTGAAAGGGAAATTAGGAAAACTACTCCATTCCCAATAGCCTCCAAAAAAATAAAATACTTGGGAATCAATCTAACAAGAGTGGTGAAAGACCTCTACAACAAAAATAACAAGACACTAAAGAAAGAAACTGAAGAAGATCTTAGAAGATAGAAAGGCCTCCCATGCTCTTGGATAGGCAAAATCAATATTATTAAAATGGCCATACTGCCCAAAGCGCTATACAGATTCAATGCAATCCCAATTAAAATCCCAAAGTCCTTTCTTATAGAAATAGAAAAGGCAATCATGAAATTCATTTGGAAAAATAAGAGACCCAGAATAGCCAAAGCAATCCTGAGCAAGAAGAGTGAAGCAGGAACCATCACAATACCAGACCTTAAACTTTACTACAAAGCTATAGTAACAAAAATAGCATGGTACTGGCACCAAAACAGACATGTAGACCAATGTACAGAATAGAAGACACAGAGAGTAATTCACATAAATATAGCTGTCTTATACTAGACAAAGGTGCCAAAAACATACATTGGAAAAAAATAGCCTTTTTAACAAATGGTGCTGGGAAAACTGGAAATCCATATGCAGTAAAATGAAACTAAACCCCTATCTCTCATTATGCACAAAACTCAACTCAAAGTGGGTCAAAGACCTAGAAATTAGACCAGAGACCCTGTGTCTAATTGAGGAGAAAGTAGGTCCAAATCTTCATCACGTGGGATTAGGCCCTGAATTCCTTAACAATACTCCAAAAGCATAAGAAATAAAATCAAGAATCAATAAATGGGATGGACTTAAACCACCATCTTTTGGGTGTTTAAAGCTCAAGGTGGTAGACACTTGAGCTTTGTCTGATTGAACCAGGTACGTATATGTCTATTTTTCGGAACAAATCAAAAATTGAATTCTGTGAGAGAATATGGATGAGAAGTACCTTGTACCATGGAAATATCTCCAGAGAAACATGTAATTCATTGATTAGGGAACTGAAACAATTTTTTGTTTGTTTGTTTTTTTCATTAAGGAAGACCATATGATAAATGATATAGATTAAAGTAGCTACTTGGCTGCGTTGAAATGTGTAGAAAAAAATTGTTGACATCAGAGACAAAAAGCATCTTGGGTGCATTTTATTCTTGTTGTTGTTATTCTTTTTAGTGATACATGATAGTAGAATGTATTATGACATATTATACATACATGGAGTATATTGTCCAATTTTTTTGTGGTTGTACATGATGTGGAGTTACACTGGTTGTGTATTCATAGATGAACATAGGAAAGTTTTGTCCAATTCATTCTACTGTCTTTCTTATTCCCATCCCCCACCCTCTCCTTCATTCCCCTTTGTCTAATCCAATGAACTTCTATCCATTCCCACCTGCTTATTTATGTTAACATCCACATATCAGAGACAATATTCAGCTTTTGGTTTTGGGGATTGGCTTATTTCACTTAGCATGATAGTCTCCAGTTCCATCCATTTACTGGCAAATGGGATGGCTTTTATTCTCCCAAATTAGAAAAGAAGTGGTATCTTCACCTCTGAATTTATTTCTAGAATTATGGAATTTTCAGATAGTTTATTACTGATTCTAAGAGTACTATGGAAAAGAGGAAGATCTGGTAAATCAAACCCCCTTCCAGTAGAATTTCTTAACAAAGAATAAAAGGTAATTCAGGGAAGAGATTATGACCATAAATAGGATCAGAAAAACACATAAAATTTTATGCAAAATTGAATTAGAATGTACATAGATTGATGACTACACAGGATACCTAGATCACACAAGATACCTGGAAAGTCCAGCAGAATTGAAGGTTGCATGTCTGATCCAGGCAGACTTAAACTTATGAAAGGCATTGTAACAGGACCATCTAATGGATCTTCAGTGACCATTCATATAGAAACCATTCATAGTCAAGAAGCAACATATATAATAAAAAATGTATGATTTCTTCAAAGAGAGATTCAGGTCTACTTTGAAACTTAGATAGTTCTTATGGAATAAAGATAATGATATCTATATTGCAAAGTTGTTGGGAGGATTTTGGATCTAATTTTTAAGGTTCTCAACAAGAGTGAGCATACTCAAGTACAATGATGGATAATACTAGTAATGTTTGCTTTTCTAGTTTTGTATTATGGATAAAAACATATATTTGAGGAGCTTTCTGAGAGCATTAGGGCTTGTGTGGTAATTTAAATGTTCATGCCACCTCTCAGGGAAGTAGAAGATAGAAAGAAGTACCATATATTCTAGGAAATCTGGTGAAGAATTTGGCCCTGTTTTGAGGATGAACTCTACCTATCTGGTGCAGCTATTTCTTGAATTTCCCTCAAAACAGTTAAAAGCAGCATTCATTAGAAGAAAAAAAGATAAAAAGAATTAATGAAATTAATACACAACAACTTGAAATGTCCTTTATAAATATACTCATGAATTTAAGGAAAAAAACATCATGAATAGGAAACAGAAGTCTCCGTAAGGGCAATGAAGAATAAACAAGGGAAAAATGGAAATTTTAGAAGGGAAGATACAATATCTGAAGTGAAAATTTTTCTAAATAGGCTTATTATCTGATTAGATAATCCAGAAGAAAATGTTACTCAATTTGAAGACATTCCAGCTGAAGCTAGGAAAACAAAAACATCCAGGGAGTAAAAAGAAAAAAGCTGAAAGACTGATAACAAACAAACAAGAAATGGATCTTTAGTGAATTATGGGAAAAATGAGGCAGTTTAATATTTCTACAAATATAGATCCAAAAATGATGTACTGACACAGGAAAAAATATTTTGAAATTATTTTCAACTTTTTTGAAAATATAAATCCATTTATTTATAAATCTCACTTCCTCCAACTAGGTCCCACCTCTGGAAGATTCCACCACCTCCCAATAGTACCATAGGCTGGAGATGGAGCCTTTAAGGGCCTTTGGGGGGACATAAAAGATGCAAACTAGACCAGATAACCTAACTATATTAATAGCATATAAAACAGACTTAAAAACAAATGATATTCCTGGAAATAAAAAAGAATCTCTCTTGATGGCAAAAGGGTCAATTCACCAGGAGGAAAAATACAATCTCAGAAAAAAAAAAAGGTATAATTGACTTTAGTGTACTATATTAGTTTAACATAAGGAAACAGTCTATGAAAAAAGAGTAACTTCAATACATATAGAATAAGATATACAGGAAATGTTAAATAGTACCCAAAGGCTTAAAGGAAAACTTCCAAGTCCATAATCTAGATGAGAAACAAACTCAAATTCAATTTCTCCTATTATATGTTCACAACACACATCACTTGACCCCAAAAGGTATAGGAATTTCTCATTACCAGTAAACAAGCAATCAATTCTTCAGCTGACATTAGGTGGGTATCCTTTAATAATTTAGTTCTGACACGAAATGGAGATAGCATCAGATCCTACGGGTGGAGTGATGGCTTAGTCCCTAAGACTTCCCCCTACCCCATTCAGATGCTATTTACATGCTCCACATTGTTTTACCTGATCAATCAGCTTTAAATCAGGGTTGCAACAACCTTTTCCTTGCATCCATCTAATTTTCTCAAGCAACTCACAAAACTCATGGGAACACTTTTTATTTACTAGTTTATCATAAAGGATATTACAAAGGATAAAAGTGAAGAGCTGTATAAGGGGAAGTGTCGGGGAAGTGGTGTGAAGCTTCCACATACATCCTATTCAGGTATCTACCCTCCAAATCCTCTCCTTTGGGTTTTTATGAAGATTTCATTGCATAGATGTAACTGAAACACAAACATCTGTTAGAAATGTGATTGGACAGAAAGGTATGATCTAATGAAATAGACTGAACAGGAAAATCCAGCAAAGGCTATCTGTTCAGATCCTTCTTGACCTCTCTGTTCAACATTTCTTCTTCCTGTGCATGGAACAGGATCCCTTCTGAAATGGGGTTCTTATCATCTATGAAACAAGGAAGATCAGCAAATATCTTTATAGCCAACTCCAAGACAGAAAGGCAGGGAAAAATCGGAGTATATGGACCACTTTAGTGAAGAGACGTTCTAGTTTCTGATGCTAATCAAAAGGAGGGAGTTTATAAACCAGGAACCATAGAACAAGCCCAAAATATACACATAATATCACACCGAGTAAGGACACACTTTGAAGAGGGAACAACACCTTAAAGAACAGGGTTTAGATCTCAATGAAGAAGGTGCAGTTACAGCCCACTGTATGGCAGAGAAATCTTGTGTCACTCAAGCTATTGTTGGATCAAAATGGTTGGATATCCATAGCAAAAATATAAATCTAGATCCTTATTCTGTACTGTATACAAAAATCCCATATTAACTCAATGGATCATTGACCTAAATGTAACTGTTAAAACTATATCATTTCTAGAAGAGAAGATAGAAAATCTTGGTAGCTTTCTTAGATAGTATACTATCTAAGAAACACGAACCATAAAAAATGGTGAATTGCTTTTCATCAAAATTTGAACTTTTATTCTCCAAAAGATACTGTGAATAGAGTGAAATGGCAAGCCACAAAGTAAGAGGAAATAGTTGCACAATATAATGTTGACAATCCGTTTGTGCCTAAAATATATAAAGAATCTTATAGATAACTAATAGGATGAATAGTTCAATTCAAAAATGGACATACAGTTTGAAAGGACATTTGCCAAAGAAGATATATGAATAACAAATAAGGACACACAAAGATGCTTATTGTCATTAGTTGTTGGGGAAATGCAAATTAAAGCTATATGCCACACTATATGCATGCTATAATGGATAACATTAACAAGATAGGTGATACCAATGTTGGTAAGGACATGGTATAGCAGATTGAACTCTTACCTATTTTTGGTAGAATTACAGAATGTTTTGGTCATGTTGGAAAATAAATGAATGATTTCTTATAAAGTTAAATATTCACTTAAAATATAATCAATCTCTCTCATAGGAATTTACCCAAGAATACAAAAATAAGTGTACATATAAAGATATACTCATTTAGTCACAGCACTTGTATTTATAACACTCAAAGCTTTTAAGCAATCAAAATGATCACTACCTAAATTAATAGGCAAATTATAGTATATACATATACTATATGAAGGATATTGCACTACTGATAAAAAAAGTAGATGAATCTCAAAACTGTTATGCTAAGTTAAATAAGTCAGATATGTAAGACAATTGTATGATTCCATGTACATGGATTTCTAGAAAAGGCAAAAATATAGTGCCAGATAATATATCCAGAGGCCAGAGTTGGCAGGGAGGGGCAGGGAGTACAAAAAGGCAGGACAGAAACGTTGAGGTAATGGAAATGTTCTGTTTGTAATTATTGTGATGGTTACACAATTGTATACATTTGTCAAAACTCAATGAAATGGAGGTTTGAAACTGTTGAGTCCCACTTCATGTTAATTATACCTCAATAACACTGATCTTTAAAAATATACAAAAGGAAAAATCTGTAAATCTTATGCCTGTAAACACTCAAGTTCTGTGTATTTTATTGTATAGAAATGATGCTTAAAATTTAAAACACTGAAAGGCAGAAAAAGTATTGCTATAATCATCATGATAACAACACAGTTAACTGCCTCATACATAGCATGATTTCAGAAGAACATGTGTGAGACATTTATACAACACACTGTAGAAAACCAGTCTGGCTCTTGGAGAAAAGATTGACAAGGCAATTGTGGGGCTTTAATTGTATGCTCAGATAATTGAAGAAGAATCTTTCCATTTAAGGGGTTGGGCTTGTAACTCTGAATTCAGTTCAGCACTACTAGGTAGCAGAAGGAAGTGCTCAAATTATATATCTTTAGTGAATGAAAAACATAGTTTGATTGATCTCAAGAACTAAGAAATTTTCTGGTGAAAAGCATGAATGACTAGGTCATTGGGGCAGTATGTTAAGGTAAAAAAAAACATTTCTTTTTCTTTTTGTAATTTTCTGTTGGTACCTAATAATTATGCATACTAGGGAGATTCATTGTGATGTCTTCATGCACTCACATAACATAATTTGGTTAGTTTCATTTCCCAGTATCTCTCCTTACCTTATCTTCCTGTCTCTCATCTCCTACCTCTACCCTACAGATCTCCATTTCACTTACAAAATGTCCAGTTTCACTGCCTAAGTCACTGGAAATGTTAAATATGACACACAAGTTTCTTTACATAGTTGGTCCAATTGGGCCATAGTCACCCAAACCCAGATGTTCCAAGATGTGGAAAAACAGAGCATAACAAAAAAAATAAACAGACATAAAAGTCAGTATTCAGTTTGCAGCTAACTTTCCTCTATATATTGGTTGGCTCAACACTTTATGCTTCAGTCAAATCTGGAGTCTTGAGTCTGTTGTGAGCATCAGAACTTTATTTTCCCTCAAAATTTCTGCTTGAGAGTTGGGGTTTCAAAATTGGGGTTTCAAATTCTTCCCAGAAGCCACAGGAAGCCACTAAACACAGATCCTGTTGGGAAAGGCTCTGGGGAATATGAAACCTGGTATAGTGCTTAAGGATGATATCTCCAGGACTGTAGCAGAAACGATCAACAACAACCTAAAGTTCAATTACTTGAGGGAATTTATATTTGATTTAGAAGCAGGCACTGTATGAATACTCTGATGTTTCCAAGAAGCATATGGGTGAAAGATAAAGCCCAGTGGTTATAAAGTCAAGTAAATAATCTTGCTGTGATTCATTAATTCATTTACTGAACAAATGTTAAATGCTCCCAGTGCAAACATACACTTTAGTAGAAGGGGGAAAAAAAGAAAATATTCTTCTTGTTCTGAAAGAGCTAAAAATGTTTTTAGTAAAATAAGAAATGCATTTATAAGAAATTAAAATGCCATACATGGTAAAAAATAATAGCAATCGTCAAATTAAGTGACATTTTTCTTAGTAGCAGTGTGTTTGTTATAAGAGTATACAGTCTTGGAAGCATCCAAAATTTAAATTCTGGATCCTCCACTGACTAGAACAATGCGTGGCACGAAGTAAACTCTATTTTAGTATTTGTTATTATTTTATGTTGTTTTAGAAGTTCTATCCATAATTTTTAAAGCAATCCTATAAAGATTATAATAAACACTAGATTAAAATTATATGATAGATTACATCATAATCTGAGGTTCAAAGAAAGAAATAGAAGTTATGAAATTGATGTTTATTTGGCTGTGAGTTGAAGTAACCAGGAAAACACAATGGATGATGTAAAATGTTATTTGTGCTGTGAAAGATGAAGTAGGATTTTCAGCTGATGGGAAAAATAAAACAGGTTTAAAGCATAGAACTAGCAAAGGAATAAAGGCAAGAGACATCTAAGGTGTGAATAATTCAGATTAGCATTGTGTTTTTCTATAAGGTAACAGGAGTTTTAGCAAAAACAAGGTATGAAAAATACATGGAATTTAATTTGTAGAAGAATCTGAACACAAACTCAAGGAGATTAAAATGTTTTTTAGAATGCAGAGAGCCACTGAATGTCAATAATGTAGAATTGGAATGACTTTAAGTGTTATCTAGTCATTTTCTCTCTTTATTGTCATAATAAGCTTCATTCAATTTAGGAAGCATTCTTAACTTTTAGTTTTGTCCACCAGAGCAGGACCTCTAACTCTTGATTGAATATTAACAATATCAATGCTTATTGCCTCATGTCTCTCTCATGATTTGGAGATGGTGTCCAAACTAATAGGACAGAATTACTGGGTCAGTCCAATCAGATAGAGGAAACTCATGTTGGGGCCCTTACCTTTAATCAATCCCATTACATTAATAGGAATAAGATTGAAAGGAAGAGGAGAAAAATAATGGTCAGCAAAGATCAGATAGAAACATAACAAGAACCTGCTGGAGGTCATCATGCAATAAGAAAACCAAATGGCTTGGGGAATTTTTAAATTAAGATGAATACTATATAATTTAAAATACTGCACTGAAATATTTGAACAAAACTTTGTGGGAAGGGATTCCAGGCTGTTAACAGCTGAATTGTACCCTCCTAGATACAGCCAATAGGAGATTTTTTTAAAGATAATTGAAAAACAAAGCTAATCCAAAGTTTATCTGCTTTTTATTTTCACTGTGTGTCAATCATTTTAAAGAATATTAATGATAAAATACTTCTTTCCCCCCACATCTCTTGGTGGTCTAAGTTCTGAACAGTTGCTGTGGCTAATGTTGACATTTTATCATATATATTTAAGCTCCAGATTAACACATTTTTACTTATCCTTTAATAAATATTTATCCTACAAAGGAGTCAATTTGAGTACTTTCCTATATATACTTAACCTTGACAGATATATGTATTCATTATATGAATAAATATACAGTATTGTCTACAGCCTGTGTTGTGCTATATAATTCTGTATTCAAAGTAGTCAATGATAGCACTGTGACTAGTAAAATAATAGAATTTGAATTGATTAAGTTTTGTCATTTTATATGATCATATGGAATTATTATTTGTTTAAAATTAAAACAGAATAGAGTAAAATCTATAAAGTGCAACATTTTTCTTTGGAAAGTACAAATTTCAGTTCATATTATAAAGTTTTTATGTGATACTGAAAGATATTTTTAAAATTGACATGTTTCCCCATTAAATTATTAACTATGTTTAGGCTAAAGAACAAATCAACAAAGTAAAATGTTGTAGTGGTATAATTTAGTCATTGTATAAGTTGAACATTTTGCAAACATTTTGGTTGTATAAAATTCACTAGTTATTAGATAATTACTTACATAAAATATTTTATATAAAATTTTAATTAAAACATCAAAGCTAAAATTGCTAGGTGTTGAATTATGCACTTTTATCCTACAGGTATTAGGAAGCACTTTCAACCTATTGGAATATTGTTCTAATATATGCAACTGTATAATAATTGCTGTGAATTTTGTGAAGAAATTTGAAATGAAAAAGACATAGGAACATAAAAGGTCAACAAATCAGTGGAGCCCAATGTAGAAATTTTTAAAAATCAAAAAAGAGAGGCGATTGGAGCCATAACGTCTGGATCTACTTTGAAATATGTAATGCCTTCACTAGTGCATAAAGTTTATGAAAATTATAAAGAAGTACAAGTTGGTACATCCAAAGCATGGAATCAAGAAACAATTCAAGATTCAGATGATGCTGGGATGAAAGCATCTTCTACAAGCATTGATCAGGAAGAGAAAGCAAATGTTAGCAAGTCTTACCACGGACAGGCCTGAAGAAAATGGTGCTAGGAAAGCTGAGACTTTGATGAAGGAGACACAGCAAATGATATTTTAATCTATTTTGATACTGCATTTTGTCAATGCCATTTCCAGATGGCAAGAGTTAATCCACTTAAGAGAGGAAGTGAACTTCAGAATAATTATGGGCATTTCTCTGCTCTTCAAAGAAAAGAGCAGAGAGCACTTGACAAGAAAACCTCATGACTTTATGAATCCTTATCAAACAGTGAAAAAAACATGCAGTATTTTTAAAAGTTGAAATAATTATTTTATTTTGGCTGTAGAGTATGGCTATTAGGACAGAAAATGACATTAAACTTCACAAATGACTTCAAACCTGGTTGAAGTTAAATACAAAGGTCTGTAAGAAAACTGAACAATATCTCCATTGCTTTCTGACCATTATTATTTTATTTCATGACTAGCAACTGAAAATGATCTGGTCCTCTAGAAGAAGGAGGATCAAAAAGTATTTCTTTCAGGTGGCAAATATAATAGGCATCCACATCATGCACAACCACAAGAATGGGATCCTAATTAGAATAAGTTTACTCCATGTATGCGCAACATGTCAAAATATACTCTACTGTCATGTATATCTGAAAAGAACAAATACAAAAGAAAAACAATTTAATAAACATACCATTGTTTACTAACATAACCAATAATTTTTCTAAAATGTTTATTTTCATTACAGAGAAATATTTACTTATTAAAACTATTTTATCTTTTGGTGTTTTGCATTTGCTATTAGAATCCCCGAAACCCACAGATGAACAACAATAGCACTGATCATTTATATTAATGACAATAGTATGAACTGAAGCTACCTGATGTTCTCATTATACATTTATGAAACTAGATTTTACAAATTATTATTATATTACCCAATACTGTAAGATCAGCCCATCTTAGAGTGCTGATAGCAGTGGAATTTGAATAGTGGTTTGATAATAGATGGGAAAAACTACTGGGATATTCACGCATTAGATTCTAAGAATCTTATGTATATTATTGCATGTATAAATTACAACATGTAGTATGCAGATGTGCCATAGTTTATTCTGTGATTCACTTACATATGAGAATTTACAGTACAGCCATTGCTCAGTATTTGCAGGGAAATTGTTCCTGAATCCCCTGTGGATACAAAAATCTAAGGATGTTCAATTTTCTTATAGGAAATGGCATAGTATTTGCAATACTATGCACATCCTACTGTGTAATTCTCTGGATTACTTATAACACTAGTACAATGTAGATACTATTTAGTTAGTTGCTGAAAACTATTGTTTAGGAAAAACTATTGTTTAGGAAATCATAAGAAAAATATCTGTAAATGTTCAGTACAGTCGATAATTTTTGTTTTTGTTCATATTTTTGATCTGTGGACGGTCGTGTCTCTAGATTCAAAACGTGTATATAGAGAGTTGGCTATATTTTAAGCATTTTTAAATTACAAACAATGTTGTTATGTGCACATTTTCAAATTGATGGAAAGGCACTTTAAGATAAATTTCCAGAGGTAGAATTACTGAGTCAAAAAGTAAACACATATAATATTATTAGATATCTTGAAATTCCCTGGAAAAAAGATTTACACCAATTTGCTTTCCCACCAATGAAGTGAGGCTGTGCTTGTTTTCCCAAAACCCTCTGCCAACAGAATATGTCATCATACTTTTTTCATTTTTGACAATATTCTAGATCAAAATTAGTACTTAGGGTAGTTCTTTAAAAATCTTTTAGGCTGTCACACAATTATTAGCTTGACTGCATTCGTAAAAATTTTAAGTTAATGAACAGAATTACTTTTTTAAAATGATGGTAAAATATACATAGCATAAAGGTTACCTTCTTAACAACTTTGTGGACAGTTCATTTGTGGTATGTTCATCAATCTCTACCATCTTTCATTTTGTGAAATGAAACTCTATAACCATTAATGACTAATCAGTTTTTCCTCCCCCCTATACCTTGGCAACCAGTATTCTATGTTCTATTCTATGAATTTGATTACTCTAGGCACAACACATAAGTGGAATGATATGGTATGTTTTTGAAATTGGCTTATTTCACTAAACATATCCTCAAGTTTCAGCTGTATTACAATGTGTGCCAAAATCTACTTCCTTTTAAACACTGAATAATATTCCATTGTATGAATATACTACATTGTTTCTCCATTCATCCATACATGGGTCTTTTGGCTGCTTCTACCTCTTGGCTATTATAAATAGTACTACTATAAAGAAGGGTATATAAATACCTCTTTAGAGCCATCTCCAAAAGTAGAATTATTTGATCATATATAGTTCTGTTTTTAGTATTTTGAGCAATGATCATACTTTTTTCTATAGCAGCTACACCATTTTATAGTCCCACCAACAGGGTGTAAAGATTCCAATTTCTATATATCCTTGCCAAACACTTTTTCTTTTCTGTTCGTTTTTTAAAATAATAACCATTTCAGTGGGTATGAAGTGGTTCTGATTTGCATTTCCCTAAAAATTAGCTATGTTGGCCACTTTTTCACGTGTTGTCTGCCTGTTTGTGTATCTTTTTTAGAGAAATGTCTATTCAAGTCCTTTGCTGTTTTTAAAGATTATATATTTCTGTTGTGGGCTTGTAATAGTTATTTATATATCTTGAATGTTAGTTTATCTGATTTTTGCAAACATTTTTTTTCCATTTTGTAGGTTCTCTCTTTACTATTTTGGTTGTCTTTGATGCAGAGAAGTTTTAATATTTTGTGTACTAATTTTTCTGTTTTTACTTTTGTTGCCTATGCATTTTGGATCCTTATTCAAAAAATCATTGCCGAATCCAAGTTCTAACAGCTATTCCCTTGCTTTCTTCTAATGGTTTATGTCTTCTAATTGTTTTAGTTCTTGGGTTTAGCTCTTTGATTCAATTGCTTTTTTTCCACATATGGTGTAAGGTAAGGGTTCAACTTCATATCTTTGCATCTGGTTGTCCAGTTTTCCCAGCACAGTTTTTAAAAGAGATTGTCCTTTCTCCCTTAAATGGACTTCATACTTCTGCCAAGAATCATTTCCCCATACCTGCCGAGATTTATCTGGAGGCTGGCTCTTTTATCCCATTGGTCTAAATGTCTGTTTTTATGCCACTGGCACACTGTTTTGAGTACTGTTACCTTGTGATAAGTCAATATCAGGAAGTGTGAGACCTTCAAGTTGGCTCTTGCTTTTTAAGTTGTTTTGTTCACCTAGGGTCTCTTGAGATTCCTGATGAATTTTTGGATAGTTTTTCTCTCTATAAAGTGCTGTTAGTAATCTCATAGGAATTGCATTTAATCTGTAAGTCACTTTGTATAATATTGACATTTTAACAAGGAGTCTTCCAATCCATGAGCACAGATGTCTTGCCCTTTACTTATGTCTTCTCTAATTTTTTTAATCAAAATTTTTTAGTCTTTGTCATACAAGTCTTTTGTATCCTTGGTTAAGTTTATTCTGAAATATGTGGTTCTTTTTGATGCTATTATACATGGAATAGTTTTCTTAATTTCCCTTTTGTATTTTCCACTGTCAGTGTAGAATTGTAATTGATTTTTGTTTTTCAGTGCAGGTTTGATTTGCATATCTTTAATTATTAAATTATGTTTACAAATCAAGTCTCTATTCAGATATTTTGCCCACTTTTCTATTGATTATTTTATTCAATTAATTTTTACTCTGTGGTTGCCAAATGAAAATTTAGTCTTACATTTTTTCTGCTTTTATTTATTGGCTGTTGACTGTTAAGGAAGAGATTTCTCTCTCTTTTATCTGTTGGTCTATTATCCATACTAATAAACACTCTTTATCAGTCTGGATAGATTAATAATAGATTGATTAATAATTAATCTGTCTATTTAATTAGATAGATTACAATGCTGATATTATTTGGCTGTCCCAATTGTCTTAGGTTTGTGCAACAGAAAGCTCTATAAGTTGTTTCTGTGTGTTTGAAAGGATCATCATTCTTAAAGTTCTGCCTTACTTTCTGACACATTAAGATGTCCCAAGCCCAGCTTGTACTTTTTGAGCTTCCGCTTAGAATAAACCATTTCTCTACAAACCTCTGGCTTATTTTTAGCATAGAAAGGTATATTTATAAAGCTGGGTGCTAGGTGTGTTCATGTGTATGACAATCTCATTGCTTCTAGGCCCTGTGAAAAAACAGATCTAAGAAATATAAAGACTGGCTGGGGCTGTGGCTCAGTGGTAGAGCGCTTGCCTCGCATGCGTGAGGCCCTGGGTTCGATCCTCAGCACCACATACAAAGCAACAAAATAAAGACATTGTGTCCATCTACAACTAAAAAAAAAAAATTAAAAGAAAAAAAGAAATATGAAGACATATGTGCAAACAATTGTGTGTATACACACACTCCTGTACACATCTATATCAATATCTATGTTAATGTGTGTATAACTATATTTATATTAGACCCACATCAAACTGTGAGTTCATAGTGATACTTCCAATTCCAATCTAATACCGAAGAGCTCATTATATTTTTTCTCCTTTCCGATGTGTAAATTTCTTCTCTAACTGTGAAAAATCTGGCTCTTATTATCCATACTGCATTTCATTATTGCTCAATCTATGATATATAATAAGTAATTTCAGAATTGCTAACCCTTATTACTTCAAAAAACAAACCTACTGAATAAAGTTGAACATTTATTTCCTGTTTACTGTACTTTTCTTCTATAGCCTATAAAACTTTACTGTGGTTCTTTCTTATTCTCCCTTCAATGTAGTTATGCTACTTATTTGAAAATAGTTTTAAATTTTAATCAAACATTTCTTTTAGTTTCATTTATTTAAAAATATTTACGTGGGATGATTTTTTGCTTATTTTCAAATTAGAATATTTAAAATGCACTTCTATGTACCTTAATATATCAAAAAAGAAATCATAATGAAGACTTTCAGAATTCACCTAAGAGAAATAATGTCTGTAAACATTTGTGAGCCATAACTAACATTACAATTAAAAGAAATTTAGTGAGCTTTACCTGCTGATATTAGAATAAGCCTGAAAACTGATGTACTATTAATACAGTTTAACAATGATAATAAAGAACAGCAGCATATATACAAAAATTAGAAGTAAAGAAATAATATTAAGATAAAGAAAAATTATTGAAAACATAAGGTATTTAATTCCTAAAAGGAACATAAATTATTAGTTGATTTTATTTGAAATAGAAAAACTGAATAGTCCTATGACCATTAACAAAATTAAATAGAATTTTAAAAAAATCCTACAAAGAAAATAACAGGGCCAATTTTTTTGCAGGTAACTTTTACCAAACATGTAGGGATTAAAGAATATAAATACTACAACATTTTCCAGATTAAAAGAAAAAATGAGAAATAATAATAGCCTAGTATATGCTTAATATCAAAAATAGATAAGAATGTTTTTAAAAATAAGAAATAATACAGGCCAAAATAATGCATAAACACATTTATAGAAATATTAAACAAAATATTAGCAATTGAGCCAGGAATGGTGGCACATGCCTGTAATCCCAGTGACTCAGGAAACTGAACCAGGAGGATCACAAGTTCTATGTTAGCCTCAGCAAGTTAGCAAGGCCGTAAGCAACATAGTGAGACTCTGTCTCAAAACAAAAAATAAAAATGACTGGAAATGTGACTCAGTGGTTAAGCCTCCCTGGGTTAAATCCATAGTACAAAAAAAAAAAAATAGCAATCAAATTAAATAGTACATGGAAAAAATACACCATGACAAAGTAATGAATATTCCAGAATCCAGTTTAGTTCAGCATTGGAAAAAAAATAAACTATTAATGTAAGAATAAAATTTATGCAAGATAATCAAGAAAAATTATATGATTCTTTTCAATAGATACTGTGTAGAGGGGACATTGATAAATCTTAGTATCCTCTCATCATTTAAGCTTTTATCAAACCAGGAGTTGAAGAGAACTTTCTTAATATAAAAAAAGATATTTGTAAAAACTTAAATATCATATTTAGTAGTAAAATATTAAAAGCATTCTTTCAAAATTTGTCTGGCATACTTAAGATTATCTCTTGTTTGTAGACAAAGAGAAAGAAAAAATAAAAGCATAAGAAGTAGGGAGAAATGCCACAAGAGTATTAATAGTAATAGAAAACATACAGAAAACAAACTATAGTCTAGACACATTGAAAAGAAAAATAAGAGTGTCAGATATAATATCAGTATAAAAAGTTATCTACATTTCTATATATTTAAAACAGTAACAAAAAATAAGATATTTTATTAAATGTACATGTCCTTTATGGAGTAAGTTATATTGAAAGTTATTAAATAATACCCAAACACAGGGAGATATGTAGTAAATTCATGGATGAAGAAACTTAACAATGTAAAGAAATTGATTCATATGAAATTTAATGGAATTAAATTAAATTTCTTTTAATGGAATTTGCAATCTGATTCTACAATCTACATGGTTTTATAAATGGTCAAGAATTGCCAAGTCATGCTTGCAGTATATCACCCAGCCTCAGGTGATACAGCTCTTGCCAGGCCAGTGCTCACAGATAAGGATCTATAACTGCTCTGGCATCAGGCAAGACAGATTTTGTTGCAAACTGTATCACCACACTTACAGCATAGGCCTCTGTGGTAGGCCCCTGAGACTGTACTTACAGCTGTGATATTCAGGCATGACTCATCTTATCATCAGCCCAGGAGGCCAAGTATCTACCTTCACCAGCATTTTCCCAACCTCGGGAAGCATAGCATCATGGAAGACTCCACTTAAGGGGGATAAGATGGGTTAGTAAGCACAAGAATTTGCCCTGGCATTTAGTGCTGAGCTGGTTAAACATAATACTGGGAAGATCCTACTGGCCCCCATCCCCAGGCCTGCCAATAGACAGTCCCTTGAATAATTCCAGTACCAAGGGAAAACATGTGACTCCAAACTATTGGACTTCCATTCCAACTAGCATTACTTGTGGTTTATTGTAACAGTCTTGGGTCATAAGTCTACCTCAGCAATAGAGTGTGGACCTTTATCTGAACCCAGTGTTGTGCTGGCTTTGGTGGGCTGTGGCTTAGGGTGTGAAACAGTTTGAGACCTTTGGTAGCTACAGATGTGACATCAGAACCTGGGGCTGGTCCATCTATATTGACTTGACTCAGAACCAAGTAGAACTTTATAGTCTAGTGTCTTTACATAGAGCAGTAACTATATGTGAGGCATTAGACCTTCCTCTAGAGAGAAGTTTGTGGGGACAGACTACTCTTCCTAGGTATTCTCTTTTTTTCTGAACAACACCAACTGAGTATTTGGGGCAGGGCTGATATTGCTGTCTGGTATTGAAACAGTGACAACACACCAATAACGCTCTCAACCAGTTTGGACCTGGGCACTGTCTAGTACTGAAATAGTGGAAGTTATTATAGGTTTAGAGAAAACAAGTAACTTGCTTAGAATCTCAAAAAGACAGGGACAACCAAAGTCAGAGAGGAATACCAGAATAAATAACTGATCTGTCAATGCCTATATGATGTTTCCCACCAACAAGCATCAAGAATCAATATTGCCAAAATGTCCTTACTACTCAAAACTATTTACAGATTCAGGGCAACCCCTATCAAAATACTAATGACATTCTTACAGAACTGAAAAAGCAATTCAAAAATTAATATGGAATTACCCAACACCTCAAATAGCCAAATCCATTTTAAACAAAAATAACAAAGCAGGAGGTATTGCATTTCATGATTTCAAAACATACTACAAAGCTACAGTAATCAAAACAACATGTCATTGGCATAAAAAACAGATGCATAGACCAATGGAACAGAATAGTGATTCTGGAGGTAAATCCGTACATCTAAAGCCAATTAATTGTTGACAAAAGTACAAGAACACATGTTGGAGAAGGAACGGTCTTTTCAATAAATAATGTCAGGGAAAATGGATATCCACACATAGAAGAATTAAGTTAGACTTCTATCATTTACCAATTACAAAGATAATTCTAAAAGGATTAGAAATTTAAATGTAAGGCCAGAAACTAGAAGACTAGTCAAGGAAAATGATGTAAATTCTTCGGGGCCTTGAAATGAGCAATGATTTTTGGACAAGACCCTAAAAGCATATTAGATGAGAAAATTGTCTTGCAATTAGACAAGAAAAAAAAAAAAAAGACTTCATCCAAATTTGAACAGAATGCAAATAAGTACAGCTATTAGGGAAAACAGCATGGAATTTCCTCAAAAAAATTAAAAATAAAATTAATATCTGATTCAGCAATCCCTTTCCTTGGGATTTCCCCAAGGAAAATGAAATGAGTGTTTCAAAGAAACATCTGCATTCTCATAATCACTTTAGCACTAATCATACTTAAGAAATCACCTAAGTATCTATCAGCTGATGAATGGATAATGTGGTCTATTATACATAATGAAATATCATTTCACAAAAAGAATGGAGTCCTGTCATTTGCAATAACATGGATGGAAATGGAAATCATTTTCAATTGAAATAATTCAGGTACAGTGAGACTGCATGATCTCACTCATAAGTGGAATACAAAAACATTGATTCACAGAAGTCAGGATTAGAATGGTGGCTACCAGGGGCCAGGGACAGTGAAGCAGAGGGACAGCAGTCGATCAGTGGGTACTAAGTAAGAGTTAGGAGCACAAAGCTCTGGGATACTATTGCACAGTATAGTGACTATGTATAAGAATTATGTACTGTACATTTCAAACATCTTGAGGAAAGGATTTTGAAAGTTTCCACAACAAAGAAACGATGACTGTTTAAGGTGATAAATATATTTAGCTTGATTTAAACATTATGCAACATACACATGAATTGAACATTACATAGTACACAATATGTACAGCTTTATATCTTGGTGTATCAGTTAAAATGAAAATAAAAAATAAAATAATATATCACATAAGCAAACAAAAAGCTAAAAGTACAAACTACAGGGTAGTAATTTTTCCTACCCAGTAAAAAGACAAACTATAAAGTTATTAAGAACACAAGAGTTGATACAGAAATAGAAAAACAGACCAGGGAAACAGACTAGAAAGTCAAGAAAGAGAAAAATGCACATATGGGCACTGAGTACATGAGGAATGATGGTCTTTTCAAAAACTGTGCCATGGCAATTATTCAGATATTTTAAAGAAAACTGTTAACTCCTCCCTATACTGTACAAAAAGTCAGTTTTGTGTGAATAAATGTGAACATGATAGTTAAAAAGTAAAACTAGAAAACCAACCATAAAGGTAAATATTTATAACTAGATTGTGTTATACTTAAGAACACCTTTTTTAAACTTAAGAACGTCTTTTTTAAAGATATTTTTTAAGTTGTAGATGGACACAATGTCTTTACTTTATTGCTTTGTATGTGGTGCTGAGGATCGAACCCAGGGCCTCGTGCATGCGAGGCAAGCACTGTACCACTGAGCCACAATCCCAGCCTCTAAATTTAAGAACTTCTAATCATCAAAAATAGCATCAAGGGAATGAAAGGCAAACTCAGATGGGAAGAAGGTTAATGTAGTGTACATAACTAACAAAGGAGTGGCATCTGTTTGTAATATATAACCTGGTACAGGTATCCTACATATAAAAAATCCAATCAATAAGAAGCAAAAAACTCACTTGAAAATTTGGCAAGAGTCTTAAATGGATATACTTCATAAAGAAGGATATCTGAATTTTTTTTTCTTTTTTCTTTTTTTGGTTATTTTTGAGTGTTTAATAAGCATATATAAAGGTGCTCATGTTTATTGATATTTAGAGACTTACAAATAAATTCATAACAGTATCATTACATATCCTTCAAAATGGCTGAGATAAAAAAATAACAATAGAGTTTGTTGGCATGGATGTGTCCTCATACACTGTGGGTAAATTGCTATAACCATTTCAGAAGATTCTTTGGTGGGCACACCTATCTTTCATTAACCCCAAATTCTTATTTAAATACTCAACAGAAATGTGACACATTTTACAAAAGACATGTAAATGTTTATATTATTAATTATTATTTATAATAACTGGTCATAGGAAAGATGTCTACATAAGAAAGATGTCTATCAATAGTAGAGTGGATAAATTCCTACATAATTCATATGGCAATTTACTTCATAGTTTTACTTTTAAATGGTGCCATTAAAATGTTATGTTACCCTGTGTCTTATTTTTGGTAGTGGGGATTGAACCCAGGGCATCTTAACTGCTGAGCCACATTCCCACAGCCCTTTTTCATACTTTATTAGTAACAAGGTCTTACTAAGTTTCTTAGGGCCTTGATAAGTTGCTGAAGCTGGCTTTGAATTCGTGACCCTCCTGCATCAGCCTCCCAAGCCTCTGGGATTACATAGACAAGCACCACTGCGCCCAGCTTCATACTAAATTTAGCTCTGATTTTCTCAGCATTTCGTGCTAGTAGAATGAGGCAAATAGTGTCCATTTGACTTGACAGTGTAAGAAACAGAACCAAGAGAGGTTAAGGCAGATGGCCTCCAGGCACTCAACTAATAAAGGTGAAAGCTGCTCTGGGCTTCCCTCAAACCCCACCAACTTGCCCCAGTGTGTCTATACATGGGATTGTCAGCGGCAACCAGAATCCCAGCACTCAGGCTTGGGAGCAAGCATTGGGCCTGCCTCGCCCCCTGTTTGGGAGCCTTTTCTGGGCCACAAGGGGGGTGTTATAGACTGGGTAGAGTGCAGGTTAAGTATCCATTTCCTTTGACTTTCTGCTTGTTATTTGTGGTCCTCCCTGAGCAGCCTTTTGACTTTAGCCCTCTGCTCTCCTGAAGGCGGAGGCACCAGGGCTGCGGCTGATGCAGCTATTTAAAGGTACATTTGCAGAGGAGAGACCCTTTGCTGATCTAAGGGACAGCTTGTGAGAGGGTAGACCTGTGGGGGGTGGGGGGCGAAGCTGGAGTTTGTGAATGATAGCTTCATCAACTTGACATTCCCTCAGGATCCACCACCTCCGTAGGGGTTCTTTCCTGGCTATTTCCCTACCAGATGTGAAAATTATTAAATGTACTTGACTGGAGTTTCTTGGGGACTCTTCTTTGTCGATTTCTTTTCCTTTACCTGATTTCCCTCTCTGCCCCCAGTTTTTATTCCCATTTGTATTTTCGGCTTTCGCATAAGCTCTAAGCTAAAGGATGCCTGGATTTGCTTAAGAATGAAGGTACAGAGAAGACGCTCCTGTGAGCTTTCAGTCCCAGAACTGGACGCTGAAGTGCTTTCCCAGGAGCTCATAGCATCTGAGGTGAACCAGACCCGATAACAGGGAATTTCTTTCCCCGGTGCTTTAGCAGCCCACACTTAGAAGATTTTGAGCTGGTTTAGAAAATTGTCCATTGCCCATCGGGGGATGGATTTACCAAACCAAGTGCTTAAATTGTCATAGAGTTGTTCTCATTGCATTATACTAACTGAAGTTTAAGGACTTCAGAAGAAAATTTGAGTAAGTTGAGGTCATTGAAGGGACTGGGGTTTTCAAGTACTGGTTCCACAAATGGAGAATCGATCATATATATAGTTTATGTATGTATATACATATGTTTATATATATATGTTATATGCATGTTATATGGGTACACGGCCCCCCACACACATTTGGAGACCCTAAAAGACAGTCCTTCATTTGCCCATCTAGGGTTCTAAAATCTCTACTTCTGCTATTTGAAAGTTTATGGCTTTAACTTAGAATTTTAGGATCCCATCGTTAAGATGCACCTGGTTCTATTAAGCACCACAGCAGGTATTTATTGACCATTTTACAATTTGCAAGCACATTTACATACATCGCCCCATTTATTCAATGTAGAAATCTTAATTTTTACTCATAGGTATTTAGAGAATTGGGAGTCTTAGAAAATTATGATTTTCTAGTATGTGTATGTGTCCATCCACATATATATAGTCCTTGGGTATAAGAGTTAGAATTTGAGTCTGATATTGCATTTTTAATCTGATTATCATTTCTGAATCTTGATGCTATTAGTCATTATTGCCTTAGCAAAATTCTTTTGAGCCGGGCGCGGTGGGGCACGCCTATAATCCCAGCACTTTGGGAGGCTGAGGCAGGAGAATTGCTAGTTCAAAGCCAGCCTCAGCAATGGGGAGGTGCTAAGCAGCTCAGTGAGACCCTGTCTCTATGTTAAAAAAACACAAAATAGGGCTGGGGATGTGGCTCAGTGGTCGAGTATCCCTGAGTTCAATCCCTAGTACCCGCCCCCCCAAACTTTTTTTGAATCAGGAATGAGATGGAAAATCAGCTTCATTTGAAGCTGGGCCTCAGATTGCTTAGCAGGCATTCCCTACCAGCCATTCAGGACAGTTTTCTCAAACTTTACTGTACAGATCACCTGGAGTAGAATTACTCTAAACAGACAGGTTTTTGGTAAAACTTCAGATTTTGGGACTCTATCCCAGGTTTACCAATTCAGCTTCTCAGGGATAGGACTCAACTCCAGAACTTGCATTTTAAAAGTGTGTGTGTGTGTGTATGTGCCCATCCACATATATATCATTAATTAAAATAATAGCAATTTCAATTAGATCAGTAGGATTGGGCAAGTAAATCAGGGAGATGAAGAAAGAAAGGGAGAGGGAAGGTACTGAGGGATAAGATTGGTCAAATTATGTGTATGTACCAATGTGACATATGAATCTATTATGTGTAAGAATAATGTACCACTAAAATACTCATGTAAATACTATAAAAATAAATGAATAAATAGAATAAGCACACAGGTAATGCTTACGTGTCATGTGCTTCAAGAAGCAGTGGTTTAGAAGTATATCATCCTTTTTAGGGCTGCTTCCTCATATGTCTTCTGAATTTCTGAGGCTCTGACCACCTGGATGGAATGGGTCACAATCATAATGCATCCCTAAAGATTCCTTTACAGAATTTGATCCACTGGACAAAATTTCTTTCTGTATCCCACCCAGTAATTCAGAACTTCTTTTTTTCCCCCAAGCTGGCCCAGAGGAAAAGCCAATCATTGTTCTCATTTTGACTAATTGGAGACAGTCTAGCCACAAACACCCCCCTTATGTGCCTTTTTCTTTCTTCAGGGATTGGGCAGGGCTGCAGAGAGCCTGCTGGAGGGCGGCTGGGGTGGGACCCAGAGGAGAATAATTACAATTGCAACGCCTTCTGTCATTAAGTCCTGAGCAGAATGCTGAGTCGAACAATGGAAAAGGTCTCTGCTGTCCTTGGGAACATTTTTGTTATTGTCCCAAGCCAAGGACTTGAGTGTCAAATGAGATTCTTTTATGTCTGTACTTTTCCACAATTTTTGGAATTTCCTATGGTCTGTGTAGTGATTGCAATTTGCTTACAACCTTATAGTTGGCTGTCCTCAATTTGTTTCAGCTGGTCTATGATCCTTTGGTAAACTGAGAGCCTACAATGAGAGAAGTCTCTTGTTTCCTTTTGCTTCCTTAGAAGAGTTTTAATCTGCATCTGCAATAAATGGTAAGAAACCCCAAGTTTTCTACCAGCAGCCCTAAGTTTTCTTTCTGTGATGGTACAATATTGCTTTGATACCTTTTTCCAAATACAGAGGGCATGTACAAATCACAGTTATTGTCAAAATTTGTTGAGCATTTATTTTATTCTAGCCCCTGTGCTAATTGCTCTATATGTAGTTTTTCATTTGATTTCCCCAATTACTCCATAAATTAGGTACTATTATAATCCCCACTTTAAAAACAAGCAAATGGAACCTTAGGAAGTTGAAATAATTTTCCTAAGATCAAAAAGATAAGTGCTCCAATGGCAAGTTCATACCAGGAAAGTCTAGTCCTAGAGCCACATCCGTTTTTGTTAGAGCCTATGTATCTTCTTGTCGTATATAATCTTTCTAATAACACAACATACCAAGCTTTAAGTATCTGTTTCATTCTTAAGATGAGAATACTGAGTTTGATTATTGTGATGGCCATAAAGAGGCCATCACATAAATAATATGGGAGCACATGGTCTTAGCTGATGGCAAAGGGGTTTGAAAAACATTTCTAAAAGGACATGAAGTGGGGTTTGCTGACAGTGATGACTGTAAGTTCCATTTACCAAACTGCTTGATACAATGTTAGGACTAAATGCACACGTGTTTTGACAAAAGGCTCTCATAGCCAAGTAAGTTAGTGAAATGCTGCTAAGGAAAAAAAGTAAAACAAGTTTCTGTAGGCCATTGGATTTGAAGTAAGATCTGCATTGAAGACTCATCTCCTTGGCAAGTTACTTAACCTCTCTGAGATACAGTTTCTTAATCTAAAGATGGGTATTACATTGTCCATCTTGCTGTGCTATAGGAATACGGAGTTCAGAAGTATAAGTTTATAGATTCCAAAGCATTGCACTATTATGCCTCTTTTGTACCACCATGATGTCTTGTACACTATTTCATTCATTGGTTCTCTGTAATCAATGAAAGAATGAATTAATTAATTGATGTCACAAACCAAGAAACTCCCTTAAGGAACTGGCAGTTGATGATCTCCTTAAACAGGCAGGATTTAGGCAAAGGCCAGTGAAGGGTAGGGTTTGATGCACTGTTTATCTTTCTTCCTCTTTCTGCAGAACTCTCTGGTATTATCAAAGTATAGAACACAAACTCTGATTTATGAAAGATGATACAGAATTATTTGAAAGGTTAAAAATAAAAGATACTACTTGAAATATTTAAAAAATGAAAAAATTCAAGCCCTATGTTCTAGTGTGTGGGTCAGTATTAATTCATTACCAATTAAATTTTAAAATTGTTTATAATCTATCTCATGATGGTGAGTAACATACTTTTTTGGCTATATGAGTATCCAGATGACAAATTAATACTTTCCATTTGGGAGGCTATGAAAGTGGTCAAATAATATAGGTAGAAAAAATGAAGGAGATAACTCATTTCAAGTTAAAGACTGCATTTGATGTTTAAAATCCCTTAATATTTATAAAGCTTTTCTTCAATTATATTTGGTAATCATGTTGCTGAATGTCTAGCCATTTGAAAACATCTGGATGATTGTTCATCCAGATGTTCAGTCTTAAGTAGATGTTTGGCAACTGCAAAATATAATTTTCCAGTTGCTTATTCTGAATTTTGCTGAATTTTTAAAACACTAAATTGAATAGCTGTTTTGTATCTGTGCCATTGGCCTAACTTTGTACTAATCTGCTAAGAACTGTCTTAGGTATAGAACAGGAAGTCAGTGTTCTGAACCATCCTCCATTCCCAAAAGTAACATATTGTTTCTCTTCTATAATTTACTTGGTGGCTTTAAGCAAGTAAACAACACTCTTTATAAAAGTTTACAAGAGAACTGTGAGCTGCATGATTACCTTGATTTCATACTTAAAGACCCTGAGCAAAGGACCCAGTGACACCAGACTCACTCTTCTAATCTACAGAGCTGCGATACAAGAAATTATTATTGTTGTAAGCTGTTAGGTTTGTGGTAAGTTATGAAGCAATAGAAAAATGAATGCACTATTTGAACCTGAAATGTCCATCATTTTAAAATACTCTGCAGTACATTAGGTATCTTTTTCTCAGAGATTATGTGGAAGTGTAAAGGTTATTTTAATTAACTTACTTCCTTCTTTTCTTCCTTCTAAAGCAGTTTTATTTTTTAAAAAGTCTTTATTTCAGAATGAGTTTCATCATAACATTCATGATGTTAAACTACTCAAATGACCAGTTCAACCTTTTTTCTAGGATTCTCTTGGCCTCTTGAAGGATCTTCAAACACTTTTTTGGAAAACAGCATATAAATTTCTGTTTTCCTGTAATTATTTTCTCCATTTTTATCCTTGATACATTTCTAAATTAGAGAAGAATATTCTCTCATCCCACACTTTGAAACATGATTTTACTGCAGTCTAACATCTCAACATCTTTTCCATTGTTGGCCTCAATGATAACCATCTTGTAGGCACATGTCTAAGACTGCCTCCATCACTTTGTATAAAGTAAAAAAAAAAAAAAATTAAGTGCTTCTGTACACTTAAGGAAACTGCAAGTGACCTGAAAATTTATTATAAAAGTCTCAATACCCTAGGCAAGCAAATCATATCCCTCTTTGTGCACAAGATGTATAAGATGTATAATGCAGCAGTAAGACCTTTTCATTTTCTGTAGAAAGAAGTTTATATACTAAATGGAGTTTTGTCAAAATTTTGATTTGTGCCATCTGCCAAATATGTGGGTAGATGAGCAATATCTAGTCTATATCTAAACAATGTCAACAATCATTTATGTTTTGTTCAGTTTCATTAAAATTTTCATAGACATCAAGAGGACAACTAGGTACTTTATTGTCAAATCAAGGTTTGTATTGGTGAGATATAAAAAACCATCTTTATGCATTTTGGGTTTAACATATCTGTCTACCAATTTTTCCCCCATTTTGGTCTATGCTCCTGAAATCCCAGTATGATGATGGCAAAGAAATTCTTTTAAGCAAAATGTAACAACTATCAATAAATAAGAAAAGAGACAACAATAAATGAAAGATGTTAACAAATCTCAGGGAGTAACAAGTGGATGACCGAGTGGTAGCTGATGTCATTCAGCTGCCTTGCACCTTTGATTTCATTCACAAGTACCATCACATCTCACCTGTCTTCTTTCTTCTAATGCACTTAGGAAACTTCTTTGTAGGAGTCTTAGAATTTGCCAGTGAATTAGGCTGCTTAGCTTTTGGTGTGCTCTCAAGGAGCAATCTTGAAAGAGTTCCCTGTTCTTGTGAGTCTCATTTTCTCCTTTCAATTCCACCCTGGATGTTTGGGAGACTGAGGACTATTCTATTTCATTTAACCAATATCCATTCAAATAGTGTAGCCTCAGGCCTGTATAGCCCAGAACTCTTCATCTATAGATCAGTGTCAGATCCACTAGATCTAAGATGCACTTTGAAGTGGACAAGTAACTAGATATTCAAGTGGTAAATAATAGCAGATGCCCAGAGGTAAGACAAAAGTAGGAAGGATGGTTTGCATTGGGATTGGTAGGAAGACATGCTTCAGAGGGCAGTTTATGAAGGCATAGGGATACATGAGATAAGTTAGGCCAGGCCAAGCCTTGGAGACTCATAGGATAATTAAAGATTTAAAAAATAATAATAAAGTCAAGGTTTAAAAGGCCACCAAAGTGTTTAGGCATGAGTATTTAGTGTAGAAAGCAAGAGGATAGAAATCAACTTGACTCCAGGCCTTATACACTAAATTCTTTGTAAGAAAATATTCTTTTCTTCCTTCTTGAAATGGGCAAAACATGATACACAACTAGAATGTGCAAAACAACTGTTTTAAGACTGAAAAGTAAATGGTAACAGATATACATATAATATATACTATTTATTATATGTATTTATATAATATATAATATATAAACATATATACATATATATCTGTTGTATATAATATATATTTATATATATATATATATTATATATAGTATATATAAATATATATATATTTTTTGGTACCAGGGATTGAACTCAGGGACACTCGACCACTGAGCCACATCCCCAGCCCTACTTTGTATTTTTTATTTAAAGACAGGATCTCACTGAGTTGTTTAACACCTTGCCATTGCTGAAGCTGGCTTTAAACTCGTGATCCTCCTGCCTCAGCCTCCAGAGCCCTTGGGATTACAGGTGTGTGCCACTGCGTCCAGTGGGCAACAGATATATTTAGAAAGAAGACCAGAATTTTTTTTTTCTTGTACTTTGAATCCAAGGGGCACTTAACCTCCAGGCTATATCTCAGACTCTTTTACTTTTTATATTGAGACAGGGTACTGCTAAGTTGCTGAAACTGGCTTGAAACTTGCAGTCCTCCTGTCTCAGGCTCCCAGATCACTGAAGATTCCAGATGTATGCCACCATGCCCAGGTGGAAGACCAGAATTTTGACTATTCCTGAAGTAGCCATTGGTCTACTATGTTTTTCCTTCAGTATCCCCTAGGCTAACCTCAATGTATATGAACCTAGAAGCGGGCATTTGAGTGCAGACAGAAAGAACTCTAGGAATGACCCTCGATTTCTGGCTCAAGAAGTGGAAAGACAGAAAAAAATGCATGCAGAAGGAGTGCAGAAATCCTCCCCTTTTTAAATTTCCCTTTTCTTCTATTCTCTCATTTTCAGTTCCCAAATAATCACATGGTGGTAGTAGCAGTATAAGGTCACCTAAACTATTTGCCGAAAGACTGCCATTAGCTGGTACAGTGGCACACACCTGTAATCCCAGTTATTTGGGAGGCTGTGGCAGGAGGATCACAAATTCAAGGTCAGCCTAAGCAATTTAGTGAGACCCTCAGCTACTTAGGGATACCCTGGCTCAAAACTAAAAATTAAAAGAAGTAGGGATGGAGCTCATTGGTAAAGCATCCCTGGGTTCAATCCCCAGTTAAATCAAGAAAGAAAGAAGTCTATCCTTCCTCCATGGATTTGTTTTTTGTACTTTTGTTTTATATAAAGTGGCTCCTATGATCATAATTTAGATATCTATTCGTTTCCAACATCACATTGTGTTTGGGTTTGGTTTACTTTACTGTTCTTTTTCTGGTTTCTTAAGATAGAAACTTTATTTATGAATATATATATGTGTGTGTGTATATATATATATATATATATATATACACACACATATTTATGTATATATTTTACTGGAGATTGAACTCAGGGGCACTCGACCACTGAGCCACATCCTCAGCCCTATTTTGTGTTTTTTTTTAATGTAGAGACAGGGTCTCACTGAGTTGCTTAGCGCCTCGCCGTTGCTAAGGGTGGCTTTGAAATCTCGATTCTCCTGTCTCAGCCTCCCTAAGTGGTGAGATTACTACATTTTTTAATATAAGCTTTTAATATACAAAATTTCCTCTAAGCACTAGTTTAGCTCTAAGTTTCATATAATATCTTTAAATTTATTTTGGTTGAGTACATTTTCAAATTTCCTCTGAGTCTTCCTCCTTGCTTCATTAATTATTTAGAAGTGTTTTGTTTGGTTTTGAAGGAGTTGGAATTATTCTGTGATTTTTTTTTTTTTTTTGGTACCGGGTATTGAACTCAGGGGCACTCGACCACTAAGCCACATCCCCAGCCCTCTTTTGTGTTTTATGTAGAGATAGGGTCTCATTGAGTTGCTTGGTGGCAACTGTTGCTGAGGCTGGCTTTGAACTAGCGATTCTCCTGTCTCAGCCTCCCAAAGTGCTGGGATTATAAGCGTGAGCCACCGTGCCTGGCTTTTTCTTTGATCTTTATGTTATTTATTTCTGATTCAGTTCCATTATAGTCAAAGAATATTCTTTCTCTAGCTGAATTCTTTTAAATTTTTTAAGATGAGTTTACTGACATAGGGTAAGATTTACCTTGTGTTCTTTATTCTACTTTTCAATGAAATATATACTTTTCATATATATATATGCATTTCAATGGAATGTTCTATAAACATTATAAGATCCAGTTGTTTGATAGTGTTGTTCAGTTTTGTGATATCAAGTGTCCATAAACTTTTTCTCTAAGGGCAAGCAAGTACATATTTTAAGCTTGCATGCCACATACAATCTCTAACATATATACATTCACAATCTTTAAAAAATGAAAAAAAATATCTTAGTCTGTAGGCCTCACATAAACAGGCTATATATGGGCAGTATTTGGCCCATAAGCCATAGTTGGTTAATCCATGTTCTATATCTTTGCTGATTTTCTGTCTATTGATTCTGTTACTGATAAATAAGTATTGAGCTCTTCAACTACAATTACATGTAATAAAATTATTGATGTCTGTATTTATATATACACCACTTTCTTATGTAGTTTCTGCTTGTTACCTGTTTTTTTTTTTTAATTTCTATTTTTCCTTTCCTGCCTTCTTTTGGGTTATCTTCATATCTTTAATATTCCATTTTAGTTCATATATTGTTTTGACTCTCTTTGTATGTTTTATGTTTCTTTGAAGAGGCTGCTCTAGAAATATTATATATAGAGAGATATCATTTTCACAATCTACTTAGAGTCAATAATTTGTAACTTCCTGTGGAATTAAAAAACCTATCACTGTATAAGTCCCTTTGCTCTTTCATTTTTATGCTTATAGATATTTTATATATTACTTTTACATTAAGAACTCCATAAGATGTTATCAATGTTTAACCTGTCTGCTGGCAGCAGATTTTTTTTTCTTCACATGTGCATTTTTATCCCACTTCATTCTTGAAGGATATTTTCTTTGTGTACAGAATCCTGAGTTCACAGTTCTTTCCTGTCATGTAATCAAAAATGTACCACTTTTTTCTGGCCTTTGTGGATTTTAAGAAATCACTCAAATAATTGTAGTCCTAAAGGTAAAGCTTTTTTTTTTTTTCTGGCTGTTTTCAAGATACTTTTTCCTTTGTGTTCCATTTTCAGAGTTTTGGTTATGATATATCTGGGCATAGATTTCTTTTTTAAATATTTTTAGTTGTAGATGTACACAATATCTTTATTTATTTATTTTTATGTGGTGCTGAGGATTGAACCCAGAACCTCACACATGTAGCTCTACTACTGAGCTACAACCCCAGCCCCTGGACATAGATTTCTTTAGGTATATTCTGATTATAGTTCACTCAGCTTCTTCAATCTGTGGATACATGTTGACCAAATTTTGGAAGTTTTTGGCCTTTGTATCTCCAATTCTTTTTTTTTTTTTTTCAGTGCTGTATGCTTTTTCTCTCCTTTGGCAGTCCAATGAAACAAATTTCAGAATGTCCGATCTTTTTGTTGTGATTGCCCCACAGGTCCCCAAGACACTATTGATATATTTTTTCAGTCTTTTTCTCTTTCTGTTTTCTAAATTGCATACTGTTTGTTGGTTTATCTTCAAATTTTCTTATTCCTCTGTCATTTTCCATTCTGCTATTGAACCTGTGAATTTGTTTAAAAAAAAATGTGATAATTGTAGTTATCAGTTCTACAATCTCCAAAGCTGACGCTGCTTTTTTGTATTTTCTATTTCTTGCCATCACTTTCCATTATTTTGCTGGATTTGAGTGTTCACAACCGCTTACCGATGAAGCGCTTTTTAGAATAGTTCCTTTTAGTTTTTGTCAAGTCATTTTGACATCTGTGCCATCTATGTATCAGCATCTATTGATTATCTTTTCTTGTGCAAGTTTGAGATATTCCAGGTTCTCATGCCAAAGCATTTTGGATTTTATCCTAGAAATGTTGCATATGGTGTTACAAAACTTGTATAAGTCCTATGCAAGATGCTGATGTTATTGCTTACACACATAGTTGAAGTAGTTAGACTCAGGTACGATTTCCAACCCACTTTTTATTGGTGCCGTCCCTGGGTCAGGTCTGCCAAGCCATTGCAGCACCATTCAGACCTGTCCTTCGTGTGTGCCACAGCCAGTCAGGGACCTGAAGCAGAGTGTATCTATTATCTGACTTGCCAGTGTGCAGTATCTGACTGCAATCAGGGCCATGTGTGCAAACTATGGCATGAACTCAGGAATATGTACTTTATAAGTTGTTTTCTGATTTCCTTTGTCTTAGCAGTCTTCCTGGTAATTTCCATATCCTTGGGGCTCCTTTTTTTTTTTGGTTCTCTGGCTAGAAAACTGGTGCTAAACTTTTTTCCATTCTGTCACTAGCTTTAATAAACTGCATCTACATGAGGGATCAATATAGGAAAATAGTGAGAAGAAAATATGCAAAAGGTATTGACCCTGCCCTATTGGAACTATTGCTCACCTGAATGCTAAGAAGGGTTCCTATCCTTCAAAAAGTTTAGTCTTCAGCGGGTTCCCAAGGCCTTCTATTATCACTGCCACCATATGATTTTTTGGTGATGTAAAATGAGAAAATGAGAAAAAAATGGGAGGATTCTGTATTCCTTCTCTGTGTATTATTATTTGCCTTTCCTCATTTCTTGATCCAGAAATTAAAGGTTTTCCTGAGAGTTCTTCCTGTCTGCACTATGAACTTACAGATTCTTGGTGAAATAAGTTTAGTCTGATTTGCTGCTTTGATGATGCTCAAAATTCTGATATTCTTCTCAAATATGTCTGTTGCCATTTAGTTTTTAAAATCCTAAAATTGTTCCTCCATGCATTCTGTCAAGATTTTATCAGTTTATTAGTTAGAAGAAACAGGATGGAATGTGCTTACTCCATCTTATCCTGAACTAGAAACTATGACAATTCTTTAATATATTGCATTTATTTTCTTTGACTTATTTATTTTCTGAAATTTTCCCCATGTAACACGGGAAGACCACGAAAGCAATGACCTTGTCTATTTGTCACCACTGAATTAAAATCTGTATCAGTGCCTAGTACATAGTTTTAATTTAATAAATATTTGTTGCATGATCAAATAAATAAAAGTAAGCTACAAGTTTGTCCTCAATGTTTGAAATTATACTTTCGAACAGGGGTAGAGAAAGGAGGAGTTTCCAGTCATCCAGGCAGTATATAAGCAGCAAAGAAAGGACAAGAGTTATTTTTCCAGGATTGAGATTAATAAATTTATCCAAAGCAGAGGCTCAGGTAGCAATGATACTAGGTAGATAAATTGAACCTAACTTAGAGATCTTAACAACAAGCCAAGAGCTTAGATTTTATTTAATAGGGAATGGGAAAGTGCTAAAAGTTTTAAACAAGTAAACTATATGACCAAAAAAAAAATGAAATTTAGAATGATTGCTTTGGCAAGAAAGACAAGAATGTAGGCAAGAGACTAATTACTTACTATCTGCAATGGTAAGAGATAATTTGAAAGCATGAATCAAAAAAGTAGTAGTTGAAGAAAAAATGGATGATATGTAAACAAAAACCTTCATTGATTGATGGATGGATGGATTTAGTTGGAGTGGAGAGTACATTTGGAAAAAACGGTGAGATTCTTGTCAAGGAACAAAGGCAGAGTTTGGGGAAGACACAGGAAGAGATTTTAGCAATGTTTACCTCTGAAAAGTAAAATTCCATTTTTAATCTTTTTGAGATGCAATGTGACTGAACACTTCTGCTTTATTTCTGTTCCTTGGCTCCCCAAGCCCTATTGTTCCAGGGGCTTTGAACTTTCCTTCGTTGCCTGGCATCCAGGCAAGGTCTAAGCTGTCAAATTTCTATCCAGGTGGCCTCCATAAATATATCAACAGAATTTATTTTCTTTAATTTTCTTTGGCCTTACTTGAGAATTTGCTGATTTGGAGACTGTTTGGAGGCCAATATGCCCAAAGATGGATAGCCACATCTGCTAGCCATTTGGGTTAATTATTACACCTGTGTCATAAAACCTGCATTAATAAGGAGGTGGCAAGCAGACGCATGCTGCAGCATAGACAGGACCTGCACTCCTCCCAACTTTCCCTCCCTGTCAATGGCATGCCACCATCCTACTCTCTCGGCACAGCACCTTATAGGACTCTCAGTTTCTTCTTCCAACACCTGCATGACTAGTGTATCTGTAAGTCCTTCCAGTTGTCTATCTCAAACAGATTTCAGAGTCATTCTTCCCTGCTACTTTCCAGTCTACATTCTAGTCTGGGCCTTGTCTAGTCACATGACAGAAGAAAGTCACAAAATCAAAATTGTTTCCCTTGTCAGCCACCTACCTCCTCTGGCTGCACTTTATAAAGAAGGAAGAGTCTTCTTTCTCGAACATTTTGATCAAATTTCACTCCATGCATTGACTAATAGGGTCCCAGAAATTTACATGACTTCTTGTTTTTAAAAAAATTAAATTTGAATGCATCATACCAGTCTTTAAGGCTGCCCGCAAGTATTGCCAGTCTTATTTATGCCTTTGTTTCTTCAGTACTATGGACTGAACCCAGGGCTTCACACTTGCTAGGAAAGTGCCCTACCACCGAGCTACACCCTCAACCCAAGAGTTCTTATTTATGGTTGATCTTTAACCTGTAACTATTTTCTTCTCCAGTCAAGTAAACCTGCTTGCTTTCATGTGCATGAATTTTGATTCTCAGTGGCTGATTTTGATTCTCTGGCTGCTTGAAACCCTTAACTGCACCAATACCTCTAAATACTTTCCCCCTTTCTTTCCACCAATTCTTCTGCAAAATGCTAACCAGGAGTCATCCCTGACACAGCCATCAAACCCTGTAAATGGGGCCATGTTAACAAGAGATCTATAGCATAATGGAAAGCTGTTGAGAATCCACTGCATGCACGCCCAAAGCAGGTCCTGAAAATGAAGAAGGGAAATAGCTTTTGTACCTTTAACCTAGGCTGATGTTGATGAAAAATCACCAGCCTTCATAATGCATAAGTCTCTAGCAGCAGTTTTTTTTTTTTTTTAATTGCAGAACCATTTAACACACTGGAGGGAGTAAAGGAGAAAGTAGACACTGGCTTAGGCAGTCAGATCTGGAAAATTAACTATGTCAATAAATGAGATGACAGATGTTGCAACTTCATATCCCTCAGACACACAAGAAAATGAATCATTAATAAGAAATAGTGCTAGAAGAAGCAGAGAGGAAGAAAAGTCATCAATGTACTGTACACCATTCCCCTCAAATCTTTACCTCTCTCAATGCATTTAAATTCCTGAAGTATAGCCATTGAGGTACAACTGACAAAACTTATAATGAAGCTTCATTTCCTTCTGAGGTCAGAGATATATGACGTAAAAACGTAAGAAGATACAGAGCATCTTTTAACTTTTCCTTTACTGTTTTCAATACAGTGATTCAATAGATTTAGATAAGACATACCTAAATAACATGACATTCTTACCATAGAGGTGGAATTCTATATGAATAGAAAGTCATACTTCTGCCCAGTTCTCTATTTTATGTTGAGAAATTGCTTCTTCCCTCTTCTTTCATATAGTTTGTTCTCTTTTACTTTATTTTTTTGTCCATTCTCTTCCTCATTCTCCTTCTTCATTCTGTTTTCTCCCTTCCTTTCTGCAACACATTGCTCTTACATGTAAAGGAAAAGAACAATCATTAATCACTCTGCAGGACACAGTGCTTAGATGGCTATGGTTGCTGAAGGAGGTCTGTTTAGCATCAGCAGATTTTTCATTTCCTTTTGGTGGGGACAGTGGGCTGCTCTGTGTCCCTGGGGCCAGGCAACATGAATACAGGTATTGAGTGTTCAAGAGGAGACAATTAATACCAAGTGCTGGAGATACAATAGCATTTAAACTAATCGAGTACCTGGATTGCACTCTTTCAGCCCCTCTTTAGCTTTCTTTGACTTAAAGATTCAGATTTCCCAGGATAGAGATTGGTCAGTATTGACTGCACTCTTGGACAATGATTCCTCTCCTTACCATTTATTCTCCTATTCAGTTGAAATCTATTTATCTGGATTCAGAACACTGAACTCCAGAGTTTTCAGAGAAGACTTAATGTTACATAAAGACCTTCTAATGCATTTGGATATTTTTAATGAGAAACTAAGAGTTATAGAATTTTCTAGAGATGCAAGAAAAGTTATGTGAGACATTGATCTTTCATACAGAAAAAAGTGTGATAAAGCCAGTCAACTTTGAACTTTTGGGTCTAAGGGCTAAAGGGAACATTGACAACATTTAATCAATGTTTTTCACATTATGAATTAGATAAAAACTAAAAGCAATGAAAGTATAAGAATAAATATTTAGACACAATGCAAGAAAGAAGTGATAGACTTGAATAGCAGAAATAAAGTTTGAAAACATGAAAAGTAAGTTAAGCAATATGGAATGTAGAATGAATATATCAAATATACATCTGTTAAGAGAGATGATGGAGAAATGGAAGAGGCAATATTCATATAATTGATGAGGATTTTCCAAAATTGAAGAAATATGGGTTCTTACATTGATGAAGTACTTGAGTCAAAGACAAAAAGTAAAAGAAATTTTCAATTAAGTGTGTTATAATAGTCCATGGACCCACCATAATAAATTTGCCCAATTTCATCTGATCTCAGAAGTATATTTTGATAGAATAAGTCTACTTTAATAGAACAGCAGTCTCCTGGAAGATTTTTTTTTTTGGCACCAGGGATTGAACTCAGGGGCACTCGACCACTGAGCCACATCCCCAGCCCTATTTTGTGTTTTATTTAGAAACAGGATCTCACTGAGTCGCTTAGCACCTTGCCATTGCTGAGGCTGGCTTTGAACTCGCGATCCTCCTGTCTCAGCCTCCCAAAGTGCTGGGATTACAGGCGTGTGCCACCATGCCCAGCCATGGAAGAAAATTTTAAGGGCATCATAAAGATAGATTGCCTATGGAGAAACAACCGATTAATAATTATAGTAGTCTCAATGTATAAAGAAGAGAGAACTGATAAATAGTATTCTCAAAATAGCAGTAAGAAGAATTAAATTGGACCAGAAGGAAGAAATCAGATGGTAGAAATGGTGATAAGAAATTGCTAAACTGACCTTTGGCAAAAGTGAGAATACACTCACATAGATACTAATTAATTTTGTTTAAAACACAAACATCAATTAACCTTAGCCTTCTTAGTTTATGGGTATAAGTTAAAACTTAAAGTTGATGGTTAAAGAATAAAAGTAGATTTTGTCTGTATACATACTAAACCAGCAGATCAAATAAGTAAAGACAGAAAAGAATACAAAAGGAAAAGCAGAAAAGGAAAAGTATGTTGTAAAAAATGCATGAAATAAGAAACACAGTCTTCCGTTTATGCAAAAGATGTAGGTGTGATACTGTCAGATCAACATATGTAAGAACTAGAAGAGATAAATTATAAAAATCAACTTTTAAAAATCAAAGAGAAATGAAAGTTTAAAAAAGTAGATGAAATAAAATCCCAGAAAGCCATTTCTACGTGAGCCTACAATCACCTGGCATTTTTTTCTTTAAAGGCATGTACCTCTTCCAAATGAGTATTAAAATATGGCTTAGCTTGGGCGGAGAAAAAGAAGTGGAGCTTTAGGCAGGAACTGTAAGTGATTGAAATATATGGACAGTTTTCCAACAGTACATTTGCTGAATTCTAGTGTGGCAAAGGAGGCTAGAGAGCTGGACTGAAAAATTTGTTAAATTAGTGAAATCTCTGTCATCTTGAAGGACTCAGGAGATGAAGTCCCATCAAAGTAGAGGACTCAAAATAATTGCTGTATTTTGAAGCTACATGTGGCAGGAAGCCAAAAGGCAAGTTCAAAAGTTCTTTAGGCCCAAATTGAATCCCTTCAGTGTTTTAGGACTGCCAGGTTTTTAATCAAAAGCCCAGATAGACTGATCTTAGTAAAACTACAAGTTAATAATAGCATCAGGTCATCATAGTCTCACCTTATCTACTCAACAAACAAAAGAGGAAATTCTTGCTGGAATAAAAGTTTCTTTGTCTGTAATCTGCAGTCACTAGTCATTTGCACTAGTCAATTACACTAGTCAGTTTCAGGCAGAAAATAAAAGTCTGAACTATGTGAAGAGTCATGAAAATGTGAGCAATAGCTGAGAGGCAAGAAAGGAAATGGCAGCAGATTGGCTCAAGACCCAAACACTGAAGTGAAGTGAGCAGAGAAGGACTCGAAAACTACTAATGCAAATAGTTGAAGGACAATAATGGAAAAGATGGACAAAATGAATAAAAAATGTAGATTTTTCAAAGAGATCTGAATAAAAAATCTAGAACTAAGAATTATAATATCTGAAATTAAAAACAGAGTGGGTTTTATGATATACTAGACAGAGCGTAAGAGTGGATTATTAAAAGATGGATCAATAGCCAGTATAAAAATTGAAGTATAGAGATAGAAATAAGAGAACATAAAGGATATATAGGCCAGTGAAATAGTCTTATATGCAAGAAAAATAACAAGATGAGGGCAGAGGGGAAAAACAATATTTGAGGAGATAGTGTATAACACTGACAAATTGATGAAGAATATCAACTCACAGATTTAAGAATCTCTGTGAACTTCAAGGACAATGATACAAGTAAAATTCCTGTAGGCGTATTAGAGTCACTTGCTGGAAACCAAAAAGACAGAAATGTCTTAAAAGTAGCCAACAGCGGAGTGAGATATTAGGGGAACATTTTAAGCAATCAACAATGTGGCTGGTTGCAGATTTTTCTACAGAAAATGCAGAAACCAAAGGACAAAGAAATGACATGTTTAAAGTGTTAAAAGAAAGCCAAATAGAACAAAATGGTAATCTAGATTTGTAGAGAAAATATTTTGAAAAGAAGTTAAAATGAAGACATTTGCAAATAAACAAAATCTAAGAGAATCTATTGCCATTGGACAAACATTATGAAAAAGACCAAAGAAATTTTTTTTCTTAGACTAAGGCGAATAATCCCAAATGGAAGAATGTATCTGCAAGAAGAAATGAACACCAGCAATGATAAATGTATAGATGAATGCAAAATAATTTTGACTGCATGATGCAGAATAAATAACAAAATCTTGTGAGGTCTATAACACATATAAAAGAAAAACAATTACAGCAATAGTGAAGAGGGTGTTTCTCCACTTTTGCTGGCAGGTGGGGATCTACATAAGCTGTAGGCTTCTGCATCAAAGAAAGCTCAGTTTAGCATTGTAGTTAATCAAGGCAGCTCAGCTTCAGATCTGAAAGATGTAGCCAACAAAGTCAGATTCTTCTCCATTAATATCAAGTGACCTGTTTTAGAGTCACAGCAGACCCCAGAAGCTCACTGCCAATTTCTTTCCAGGCTCTTGTTTTGCAAATTCAAAGAATGAAATCCACAGACAAGGCAGATGAGTATAAAAGAATGAAATTTATTTGGCTGAGACAAGAGAATCACGAGTTCAAAGCCAGCCTCAGCAACGGTGAGGCGCTAAGCAACTAAGTGAGACCCTGTCTCTACATAAAACACAAAATAGGGCTGGGGATGTGGCTCAGTGATTGAGTACCCCTGAGTTCAATCCCTGGTACCAAAAAAAAAAAAAGATTTAGTCAAGTGGGAAGAAAAGAGTCAGAGCTCCCAAAGGGCCAGAAGGGAACTGATACGAGTTGCCACTTGCATGTGCTAATCTAGAGGTTTTATATAGCTCTTGGGCCAACTCTATAGGTCCAAATGCATGCTAATCAGGTTTTAGAAAAGTACCAATACTATTGGTGAAATTCATGCTAATCAGGTTTTGGGAAATTACCAACTGTATTGGTTAACCCTTGAGTCTGATCTTTCCTCCATTCAGGTCTGCTGTGACATGTGGGTTTCATCTCATTGGCCTGGGCCAGCAGCTGCAGGGGGACAGATGGGTATACCCTGGCTTGCTGCACCTGAGGCCCAGGTAGGCATGGCAGGCTCTGTGCAGCTGCAGCCTGTGCTAGCCGCTCACCCTCCAGCCCTCACCAGCTGTC
>PVHX01017614.1:0-39428 GCA_004024805.1 Geosciurus inauris | reverse complement strand
AGAGGTTTAGGCCAGGTGCGGTGGCACATGCCTGTAATCCCAGCACTTTGGGAGGCTGAGACAGGAGAATCACGAGTTCAAAGCCAGCCTCAGCAACAGTGGGGTGCTAAGCAACTCAGTGAGACCCTGTCTCTACATAAAACACAAAATAGGGCTGGGAGTGTGGCTCAGTGGTTGAGTGCCCCTGAGTTCAATCTCCCCGGTACCCAAAAAAAAAAAAAAAAAGAAAAAGAAAAGAAAAGAAAGAAAGAAAAAGAAAAAGAGGTTTAATTTTAGTTTAACTTGCTGTTCTGGAAGTCAGTGAGTTTGAGGTTGAGGGCCTGCATCTGGTGATAGCCTTCTTGCTGGCTATTGAGAGTTCTGAGGCAGTGCTGGGCATCTCTTTGTAAAAGATAGGAAATGTGCACACACGTGTATTCTCTGGTGTCTCTCCCTCTTCTGGTAAAGCCCTCAGTATTCAGTTATGGAGACTTAACTCTGATGGTGTTATCTAATCCTAATGACTTCCCAAAGGTTCCACCTCTAAACACCATAGATTGTTTCCACTCTCTAAATACCTCACAATAGGGATATATTTTCAACACATGAACTTTAGGGGACTACCTTAAAACACATTCAAACCATAGCACCCAGGAAGACGGTGTTATTGGAAAATCCACAGGACATGTGAGTGTTCCACCTGAGGAAGTGTTAGATTTGCAAATATGACCTTGTTCAACCCCCCTCTGATCTCTGCCCAACAAGCTAGGGATTTGCACATTCTCTGTGTGGTGCTCAATGAGACACCAATGGAGGGAGCAAGAAACCACACAGAACCATGCAGTGATGGTCCTCCAGCCCAAAGGCCTCTGCTCTCTGAGACTCTGCACCCAAAGCTCCACTTCTGCACATGCTTTCCTTTGGGTTAAGCATTGTCTCTCCAGGTGCACAGTGAATGCTCACATGCTCTGGGAAGGAAAGATCAGAACCAACTCCCATGTTCATTTACAGTCCTACCTACAGAACGAGGTGTGCTGGTAACAGAGAAATGCTGAAGTCTGGGCATGGAAGGCCCAGGAAACTCCTTATTCAGGATCTTGGATCCTCTCGGTGCTGTGCTGAGTACACTCATTGAGTCCTTTTGACAACCCTATATTCTTGGGTATTGTTGTTCCCATTTTTTGATAGGACACCTGAGGCTCAGGAGTTCCCCTCAATTAGTGGTCTACCTATGTGGAGAGTGGACCTCAGACCTGGGTCTTCTCAGAAAGATCTGTAATTCAAAAGTCCAAAAAGTTGTCAGGTTCCCCTCTGGTTCTGGGGACCTAATGCTTCTGATCAGAGGTCAGTAGACTCCTAGGGTTTGACAGATCTCAGGGAACAGTTTGGTTTGCTTTTGAAATGCTGAAAAATCCCTTTGGTAGAAAATGCAAAATGAACTTGATTCACATACAAACCGTGTGTGGTATAAGCTCCTTCTGCTATTTGAATGTTATTTAAATAAGGGATTATTCAGCAGCTTACATTAGCATTTTCAAATGCAAAAACAAAACAAAACCAAATCCAGTGTTGTGAACAGGGGATTTGTTTTTTGACCATAAGAAAGAAAGGCATCTTTCTGTTTAATTCAAAATAATGGAAACCTAGGTAGGGAAAGCACAGAAAAGAACATTCTAGACTAATCCCTTCTCTTTGCCCCCCTCCCACCCATATAGAAGCAGGATCTCTTCCCAAATCCCTGACAAGTGACAACGAATTCCTCCAGCGATTAGGAATTGCCCTCTCTCCTGAGGCAGCCAGCTCCACTTGGTTTGATGATAGGATAAGTCTATGATGAATATTTTAACAATGCAGTAAGAAGCAGAGCTGGTAAGTTCGGTGCCCTAGTTCTTCCACTCTGCCCCTCCCCAAGAAAAGAGACCTCTATTCAGCTCCTATTGCTGATATAACAAGTTCAATGGCTTAAAACAACCAAACTTACTATTTTACAGATCCAGAGGTTAGGAGTCTGCAATGAATCTCACTTGGCTAAGATCAAGGTGTCGGCAGGACTCTGTATCCCTTCCATAGGCTCCAGGGAATATTATTTCCTGGCCTTTTCAGCTTTTAGAGGCCACCTGCCTTCCTTGGCTCATGGCCTTTCCTGTAGTGTCAATGACAGCAACATGTTCTGTGCAGACCTCTCACTATTTCATCTGTAAGGACCCCTGTGACTTCATGCTGTACACCCAGAAAATTCAGGGTACTATTACCACCTCAAAATCCTTAATCATTTCTGCAAAGTCCCTTTTATCATATAACGGATCCAGGGCTTAGAATGTGAACAACTTCAGGGAGCCATTCTTCAACCTACTACAGAAGCCTCACCTGGGTTTGAAAAGCAAGCAGAGGAATTCCAGGTAGAACCCTTCCAGTGGGAAAGGAGATAGTGACTGGCTTGGAGGGGGAGAGGGAGAAGTTGAGGTGGCACCTCAGTACCCTGGAAAGAGGCGGGGCCTTGGAGGGAGATGCATTGTTCCTCCCTCCAGTGGAAAGGAACCCCAGGCCAGCAGTTCTCCACCTAATCCCAAACTTGGCATGGAAGCCATAGAGACTCCTTTCAAAGGATTAAGATGTCCACAGGGAGAGAAAACCTGCTATCAGGTCCCCTCTTGAACTGTAAGAGTTTTGTTCTTGTTTCTATTCTTTAATAAATCCTACTCTTATACTCACTGAAAGGGGAGGGGGAGATATCCATAAGGAACAAAACAAATAGACTGGAGAACAGGAAACTCTTCTGAGAAAATTTCCAGGGTCTTGGCATGGCTTGGAATGGTGAGGCAAGAGTCTCCTTTATGACCAAGCCTGGATTTCTCTGCCCTCTGGCAACTGACACTTGAGCGTGATTTTACTCTGAACAAGAAAAATCAAGTACTGTGACCTTTCTCCACTCAAGTGCAGACATCTCTCAACTATTAAATGTGCCTCAGTGATTGCTATGCACCAAGAATCGCTTCTCAGTGGGCAGCTAAGAATCAATCAGCCAGAACATTTCCTTCTACTGACAAGAGTGGAGAGACAACTCAAGACCCACCTCCAGCACCACCTCCTCTGAAATTCCTTCCCAACCACTCTAGCTAGAGGGACACATCCCTCTTCCCACAGCAGTTACTTGCCCTGGCTTTTATTTGGCATGTGGCACACAGGCCCTGGCATTATAATCACATTTTAGAGCACACAATTTTCCACCTTCACAGTACAATTGGAGATAATCAAAAGGGCAAATTTTCAAGTTTTCACCCTTGAGCCCCCTTGAGAACCTGGTGGCACAGCTGGCATGGAAGGTTCTAGAAAAATATTTGTAAGTAAATATAAATGATGGTTCCAAAGAAGCCCAAAAAGATCCCATCTGGAAAGTACAGGTCTGTGCTATGGCAACAGGAAGACCACAGGAAACTCGGGGTTGATGGTACTGGTCTCCATAACTTTTACTCAGTTTACAGTTTTCCTATTACCCTAGATTTCCCCACTACAGTCCATCTTTGGTCCAGCTCTTGGCCTGCCTAGTGTGACCTGTACTTCGAATCACCCCTATTTTTTCTCATCCTCTTCCTGCTTCTCTTGCCCAGAATTCCTTCTTCCCTTCCACACACCTTTTCACATGCCCACACTTTAGTGTTCATTTTTCTTAGCAAACTCCTAAGGGTCATTCAAGACCCTCCCCAGGAGTTGTGCAACCCTTCCTAAAGCTAGTTACCAGTACTATCCCCGTGTTTCTCAGGCCTTGGAGTGTGCAAATTCCCAAGAAACAACTTGCTAAAACGCAGATTCTGATACAGAAGATCCAGGAACCATACAGAATCTGCATTTCTTTTTTCTTTAATTTTTTATTTATTCTTTTTAGATCTACAACAGATGAATGAATTAAGAAAATGTGGTATATATATACAATGGAGACTCTGCATTTCTAACAAGTGGCTCAATGCACCAAGTTCAAGGCACACTCTGAGGAATCAGGGTTTATAGAACAAACAAGACCTTCACACATTTTACTATCATTTGTTTATATGTAAATCTCTTCTACAGAAGGCAAGAGGCCTGAGGCAAAAACTTGAGCTAACTGAAGCATCAACCAATATTTGTAAATGAAAAATTAATCTCTGGGTTTATCTAATGTTTAGCTCAGTGCATGAAACACAGCAGGTGCTCATTAGTTGTTTATTAAACGGATGAAGAAATGGACTCCATGGGTTTTTAACACCAGCTGCCTTTAAAATCCTTGGGTTAATTCCATCATCACTTTTCAAATAAGAATATCTGGGAGGGTATGTGTATGTTATAATATAAACCAACTTTCCATTGCGACAATAGAAAAGTCAATTATTACACAGAAGAAACTTAGAATGTTTGAGTTTTGACATTCATTTGAATAAGAAGTAAAATCAAGCCAGGTGTGGTGACACACGCCTGTAATCCCAGCACTTTTGGAGGCTGAGACAGGAGAATCACGAGTTCAAATCCAGCCTCAGCAAAAAGCAAGGTGCTAAGCAACTCAGTGAGACCCTGTCTCTAAATAAAACACAAAATAGGGCTGAGGATGTGGCTCAGTGGTCGAGTGCCCCTGAGTTCAATCCTCAGTACCACAAAAATAAAAAAGAAGAAAAAGAAGAAGTAAAATTGAGACCTTGGGCATTAGGAAGGAAGAAAACAGTGATCCTTGCTTTCTAGACCCTTCTATTCTCCCCCAGTACCATCTGATGCTTAGTACTGCTTGTAGAAAAATGAGGTCTCTGGCTGTTGATGTTTCACTGTCAACAAAAGATGCTGGAGAAACCTAAACCAATTTGTATATTTACATATCTAATTCTAGCAATGAGTATATTATAATTCTAAAACCTCTAGATGCCAAGCATGCGCACTAAAAAATAATGGAAATTTCTCATAATTTTATTTGAAAATCACATTCTTTGACTCTGAAATGTGTGGAAGACAGGATCCTATTGGCAGTTAACTCTGCTCCAATCCATAAGCAGAACATGCTATAGTTGGAAAGAAGGAACCCAAAAGCCACTGCTGTGGGGTAGATCTGGGGAGTCTCCCAAAAGACCCATGTAGTAAAGGTGTGGTCCCCAGGGTGGCATTATTGAGAAGTGGTGGTGTCTTTAAAAGGTGGGGCTTCGTGGAAGGTCTTTAGGTTATTGGGATTGTGCCCTTGAAGGGGATGATGTAACCCCCACCACACACACACACACAGCCCCTTCTTCTCCCTGTCTTTCACTTCCTAGCTATGAGCTGAACAGTTTTTCTCTGTCGCATGCTCCTACTTTATATATCAAAGCAACAGAGCCAATCTATCATAAACTGAAATGTCTAAAACTGAGCTGAAATAAACCTTTTCACTTTATAAGTTGATTATCTCAGGATTATCTCAGAGGCACTCACTGAAGAACAGGAACATGCCCATGCCCCTCCTTAGGATGTGTTAGTCAAGATACTTCGGTCAAAATCCATAAAAACTCATTCTGGCTCATTCAATCAGAAAGGACAATTGAATGGAAGATTGGGATGTAGCTGATAATCTGAGAAGGAGCTGAAAGGACATGACCCAGAGCAGATGTGGGATATAGGGTGTCAAAACCAAAGGATCACCTGCTCTAGGTGTGCTGTTTGGATAACTCAGCTATGTTCCATCTTTTCAAGACTCAAGAGTCACATTCCCTGGGATTCAGCTTATGTCTCACATGCATCTTTCATCCTTAACTGAAATGCCATCAACCATGCCCACTGCAAGGTGTGAGTGTGTGTGGGGATGGATTTCTCAAGAAGAACCAAGCAGTGACATCAGAAAAAAAGAGGAATGAAGCCTGAAACAATATACACCTCCCACCATGGACAAAACTTGGCTTCACCCCTTAATGCTCGGGAAAATGTAATGCCAAAATGGGGCATTTAAAATACAATCGGTCCTCTTTATTTGATGATTCTGTATTGTGAATTCATCTACTCACTAAGACTTGTTTGCAACCCCAACTCAATATTCTTTCAAGATCAAAAATCAACATGCTCTTGGGGTCATTCACTGACACATGCAGAGTAGTGAAAAAATTGAGCTGCCTGACATGCAGTTTCCCAGCTGAGATAGAAGCAGGAGAAGCTCTGCCTCCTTGCAGCTCTCATGCTGGAAAAAAATGTCCTCTTCCAAGTCTATTTAATGCCACTAAACTGTTTACATTGTTGTGCTTTTGGGTAGTGATTTCACTGTCTAAAATGGCCCCCAAGTATAGTCCTGAAGTGCTGTCTAGTGTCAATAAGTGCAAGACCATGATTATGAAAGAAAGACATGTGTTAAATAGATAAGCTTTACATAGGCAAAAGTTATGATGCTCTCGTCTGACGATCCATTATTAGTAAATCAACAATTTATATGAAATTAGTTGTCTTCGAGCAGGAACACACATAAAACAAGGTTTAAGTTGACAGAAATGTGACCAGAAGCACACAAAAACATAACCCTGTGTTTCTAGGAGCAATAGTTCAGTGTTTGCTAATTCAGTGTTCAAGAATAGAATGTAAGTATTGCAAATAATGAAAATCGATGGTGGATTTATTTAGATTCTTGGTCTTTGGTCTTTTGATGTCTAAGCTACATTTTTCTCAACATTGTGGTTATTTCATTGCACTTCCAACCAGCTATTTCTCACAATTTTTACATATTTATGAATTTATGGCCTTTGAATTTAATGCCATGTTAGTAGCTGGAGCCCAATGCAGGGAGGGGAAGCATTGATCAGAGAGACAGGCATCAGGCATGGCCTTCCCATAAGGTTTAGAAGACAGCAATCTTTTTCCCATTTAAGGAAAGCAATCAGCTCATCTTGCAGAAATGCTGTATTTCCCTTGCAAATGAGCTCCATTACCAGATTGTATTATGACTCTTCTCTTAGCTAGAGTGAGCTTCTTATGGCTCTGTAGCATGGAAAATTGTCCCAGCCCTGAATTATGTTGCCATTCTATACCTATGCTTAATTATGAACTTTACCGTGAGGGTGTCCTGTGAACGCTTTTGTGTAAGAGCACTTTGGAAGGAGCTCTCTGGTCCAGAGGGATTTCTCTCAACTAAATACTTATCCAGGGTTTACTGAAATATTCATTTTACATGTATTATTTATCTTCAATATTAAACTGATTAATGCCAGACTTAGCATTATTAAGAAACATTATCAAGTGACTCGGCTCAAGCTAGAACCAAAATCAAAGACAGTCCAAAAGTTTGGATTCATGTTGTTCCATGATGGTACCATGTGATTTGATTATTAGTTTCCTACTCTGGGCATTGAGTATTACACAAATAGCTTATTTGCTTAGGGGAAAGTTTCTTTCAATTGTACCCATAGAAGTTTTATTTTAAATAACAATGTTTTCAAGTTCAAGCTATCTTACTCTATGGATACTCACACTAACCTGTATCAAGAATGAGTTAGTAATGTACAAAATAAGAAATGAAATGATCAATAAACATAAAACATGAATGAGTTCACCAATAAGGACATAACATGAGAAATTAGACAAGTCATAGTGGCCCACCAACTTGATAAATGCTGTTTATTAAATAATAAAAAACTAGGGTGCATGTAAATATATGCCAGTAGACTCACCTAGAAATTGCTAGGCAGTAAGTAAAGGTTATGTCCACCTGAGAGGACATGTGGCAATATGTCTAAGCACTTTGAGCAATGTACACCTTCATAAGTTTATCTCAAGGAATTGTCATCATCATTTGGTTAAAAAATTGTGTTTAAGGATATTCAATGAAGCATTGTTTATGTAGTATAAATTTAGAAACACACTGTAGGTACAATATTTGAGTCAACAAATTGTGATCTTTTCTTATAGAATATTATTATGCATTTATTAAAACTGTGTTTTTATGAAATGGTTAAGTGCTAATTAAAACCACAGATATGTACCATTTTACAGCCATAAGACTGGTAAGTACAAGTCTAAAAATCTTGTTACTCTAAATGTCATGGTTTCAATATATGGGGTTTCCAAAAGCCCATGTGTGAGAAAATACAGGAATATTCAGAAATAAAATGATTGGGTTATGACAGCCTTAACCTAATCAGTGGATCAATTAACTATAGGCAGGTAGTGTGTGGCTGGAGGAGTTAGGTCACTGGAGGTATGCCTTTGGGGTTTAGATTTTGTCCCTGATGAGTCGAGTTCTGTCTCTCTCCTCTCTCCCCTCTTCTCTCTCTCTCTCTCCCCCCCTCTCTCCTTTCTCTCTCTCTCTTTCTCTCTCTCTCCCCTTCTCTTTCTCTCTCTCTCTTTCCAAATCCATGCCCTTCTACCATGATGTTCTGCCTCACTTCAGGCCCAGAGCAAAGGAGCCAGCTATCTATGGACCAGCCATCTCTGAAACCATAGGTGCCAAATAAACTTTCCCCCTCTAAAACTGTTTTTGTCAGGTCTTTTGCTCACAGCAGTGAAAAACCTGGCTGAACCACTAAATATGTGAATTTTATGCACTGGTTGTCAGAATAAAACTGTTACAACCACTTGGAGATCAATTTAACAATATCAAGTGAGATGGAACATGTATATGCCCAATGATTCCACCACAGGTATATTCCTTAGAGAAACTCTCTCACTTTATGTGAAAACAGAAAATATGTCCAAGATGCCAGGAACAGTGGTATTCATAACAGGAAAAAAGAAAACCTAGAAACAACAAGCATATTCACTATAGGATTGAGGAGTGGATATATATATATAAGGGAAAAGTATAAAGAAATGTTTAGGGTAATTACACAATTCTGAAAGGAAGTGGAGGGCTTTGAGGGACAGACAGGGGCCTTCAGCTGTATTACAATATATTTTTTCTTTGCTGGGGATAGGGGAGCATGAGGATGATCTTCCTATCTTTTTGGAAATGTTAAGCCATGTATAATATTTTTAAAAAATATATAGGATGTTATGAGAAGATATAATATCAAATAAAAAGGAAATATATGAAAGTGCATTCCACACAATTTCACATATATGTGCATAAATGTGCAAATATATTTATAATTTATATATAATATATATACACACCCATATATCAAAATGCCCATAGTTATTATCTCTAGGTATTGGAATTATTAATGGTATTCATGTTCTTCTCACATTGTTTTAGTCAGCTTTCTGTTGCTATAACAAATGCCTGAGATAAGTCAACTTAAAAATAACAAAGGCTTATTTTGGCTTGGGTTTTCAGTGCATGGTTGTTTGGTCCTGTTGTTTAAGGCCTGTGGTGATTAGGTACATCATAGCAGGAGCACCTGGTGGAAAAGACCAGTTAACCTCACTGAAGCTCAGAAGCAAAGAGAGTGACAGAAAAGGGTCAGGGTCCCAATATCCCCTTCAACGGCAAGCTCCTAGTGACCTAGTTCCATTAAGGAGGCCCTGCCTCCTTAAGTTTCACCACCTTCCAATAATGGCATCAAACTGAGGATCGAGCTTTAGCACATGGGCCTCTGAGAGATATTCCAGATCCAAAGTATCGCACACATTTAGACATTTCTATTAAATATTTTATTTCTGTCACCAGAAAAGATAACTGTTATTCAAATTTCTTAAATTTAAAGCTTGTATCCTATTGGGTCTCTGACTGGTGTTTGTCTTAATCAATTTCAGTTGCCAATTTCCCAGTAGCTCTCAGCAAATATCACTTAAAGTAAAACTCTAATTCTATTAGAGTTTTATAAGTTTCTACTTATAGGTTTCTATTTATAAGTTTCTACTTATAAGGTAATAGTCCCTTTGACATAAAAATAATCATAGTGGTCAGAATTGAAGAAAGACACTTGGCAGTCTTGAAAAGCCATTTGTTAGAGAGGGACCAAGTGCTGGTTTCAGTCACTCAATCTCTGTCCATTCCTAAGGAAAGCAGAGGAGAGACAGCTTCTTAGGAATGCTCAGGGAATAATTCCCAGCAGGCACCTCATTAGTGGAAGGAAAGGAGGCTTTCCTCCTGACTTCTGTTTTTCTGCAGGACCTCTTCACAAAGCTTTCATGCCAATCAAAGATTTAGAAGAGGAAGCCGGGTTTGGTTGATGAGAGGTCTTGGACTCCACCTCCTGAGCATCATTAGAATTGAAGAGTTTGAGGGAGTTTTATACTCAGACAGATGCAATGATTCTTCATGTCTCCTTATTCAACATACACTCCTTTCCAGAATTGTTTCAGAATATGTAGGTCACGCAAACAAGTAGAATAATAGCATTCTGTTAGCTTTGTTTATAAACTGAGAAATATTTCCAGCAGGCTAAACATGTTTCATCATTCATGTTGAATGATCACTACTTTGTATCCAAAGCTGGTGTAGTAATACCATGAGACTCAGTGCTGGAGAACTGAGAGCGTTTTCCCTGCATTTGTCTGGGGTTGCCCCTTCTCTTTAATCTGAGGTATGCTTTCAGCCAGGTGCACCAGGTTGTGTCTGCTAGGAATGTGGCAAACCACCTCTGGACTCATTTGGTACTGTGGTGGCCTGAGTGAGCCCAAGAACATCAGTTTGAACATCAAGGGTGGAAGAAAAGCAGCCATCTTGCCCTGTCCAGGAAGCCTCAAGATCCTAGTTAAAGAAGAATGCAGGGAAAGAAAAAAAAAGATTTTCCTGAAAACTGGTGATGCTCTATTTTTATCATTTTATTGCAATATAACAGTTGCAAAAACATTAATATATACCTCAATTTGCACAGTATGGCCCTAGGGTTTAAGTGGAATGTATGCAGAGAAGGATGTACTCATCTTTGCTTTTGTCCTCAAGTGAACATGCATGCTTGTTAAAATCATTGCCATGAGTCTAAAGCAAACCCAAGGACACCGCATTTCCATCCCAGGAGGCCAGTGGAGCCTATCCGGAGGATACTTGTGAAATTATAAAGTCTCAGTACCAAATACAAAGCCAGCTGGAACAGCCACAGCTCCCAGGAAGACATCACAGCTCAGGCATGCCAGCCCCTGTCCAGACCCATGTCCCCACCCAGCTCCCATTTCTCTGTGGTCTCCCTCCTTTGTCCCCCCTGGCTTGGAAACCTGCTGGAGAGAGACATGTGGTTGAGTGAGGCCTTGGGATTGATGTGCAGCCCCAACCCAGGGGAGGTGGAGGAGTTGGGGGCAGGACGATCTGCTCATTCCTGCCCTCGTGGGAGTCTCTGCAAGCTATCTCTGGCTTCCCCTTCCCTCCCTGCTTCCCTGGCACTAGATTCTTCCTCCTCCTTCCCTAGTGGCCTGGGCGAGAAGAGTCAAATGACATGGCTTTCGGGTCTATGTTGATCTTGCGGGGGAGATGTGGGAGGTGGCAACTCTTGCACTGCTTTTTAATTCTGTAAATTATGCTCTGGGTAAATAGAAGTGATAGGAAGGAGGGAGCAGGAAGCTAGTGACATCATGAATGAATGAATGGATGAATGAATGAATGAATGAATGAAGGCAGCGCCCAGCACGTTGGCCCCAGAATGGGACGGAGAATGCCATCTGAGATGTGATTTTGCCTAACCTTACAATGTCATCTGGCAAATACTGTAAATGCTTCATGCTTATCCCCTGATCCCCAAAGGCTTTCAGTGGCCTCCGCTGGCAGTGTCGCCCTGTGGTGCCCACTAAGCAATGACTGGCAGCCCTGAGAGTATAAATACTTGGTTTTCTTACCTTCTCATCAGGGCACTTTTAAGGTGTGAGTCTCACTCTTCAGAGCTCCCTGTGGGACAGGAGCACTTTGCCCACCGAGGGTCTTTACTTGATCCTGTGACTTTGCTTGGCCTTCTTTGCTCTCCACTGCCCAACTGCAGGGTTTTCCTGGGAATGCTGAGAAACCCTTCCAACATCTTGTTTCAGGGTCTGTTTCTGGGGAATCTAAATCAAGACAATTTGGACTCAAAAAATAATTTCAATAATCTGACTTTTCATGGAACTCAGAAAATTAATCATAAATGAATTTCCATTATTGCTGGGTGGCATGCGATTTCCAGCCACAGGTTAATCTGAGGACATCTGTGAGTTTTACCGGCTTAATGATTTTCGTAGAAATCCTGCTCTGAGGCAAAATTTCAAAGATGTCTGAGGTTTAAAGGATAAAATCTTTTGCCCATAAAATCGTTTTAACAAAATTCCCTTCTGATGTGCGACTCAGGGTCCATCAAAATTTAAGACAGAATTTGAGGTCTCTGGAATCTCCATTAGTTCACTAGGGATGGATAGGGTTAGAGGGTGTGTACAGAGATAAGGCTTATCTCTGAGCCTCATGAGGGCTGTCTACCTTATGCTAAAGGACCTCTTGCAGACCCTGCCTCCCAAGCCGCACAGTAATCTAGGGTATCCACTCTCCCATCTGCGTGCCTGTGGGTGGGACACACCTGACTTTTTCACCAGGTAGAAAAGTGAAGCTGAAGCGGTGGGGGACAGGCCCTTCTCCTGCCACCCCTCTTCTCTGTCCTCTTTGATTTCATCTCCTATGCCACCTGGGAGCTCCAAGGAGCCAGATGCAGTTCATCTTCATAGACTGGTGGTGTTTTGTTACAATGGTCCCTTCCACCTACAAAATTCACGATTTTTAAAAGGAAGGCTAAATGGATAAGTTATATTTACCTAAATATCTAGGGTTTTTTTTTAAATATATTTTTAATTGTTGATGGATCTTTATTTTATTCATTTATTATTTATATGTGGTGCTGAGGATCAAACACAGTGCCTCATGCATGCTAGGCGAGCACGCTACCACTGCGCCATAACCCCAGCCCCTTGTTTTTTTGTTTTTTGTTTTTGTTTTTGGTACAGTAAATTGAACCCAGGGGCACTTAACCACAAGCCACATCCCTAGTTCTTTTTTGTATTTATCCCCAGTTCTTTTTTGTATTTATTCAGAGAGAGGGTCTCACTGAGTTGCTTAGCACCTCGCTATTGCTGAGGCTGGCTTTGAACTCGCCATCTATCTGCCTCAACCTCTCAAGCTGCTGGGATTACAGGGGTGCGCCACTGTTCCTCACAATATCTAGTTCTTAAAGGATATTTTTTGTTGTTTTTGTTTGTGCTAGGGAAGCCATTTGACTTAGGCTTTGTGGTGATCTTATGGAGATGGGAGGATTGGCTCAGAGAACATAAAAGCCAGAGTGCTCGCGCTGCTGACCCGAGCAGAACCACTGCTCAAAAGAAAGAGCAGCTCAGCCAGAGCCATCCAATTTTAGAATAAGCAGGAAATCTTCTTTACAGTCTCCCCAACGTTGGATGTTTTGTATGAAAGAATAAAAAAGCAAAGAGGATAGTATAATCACATCTGTGCCCCTCTGACCCATGGGCCAGGGATTGATGGAAAAGAATGAACTGTGTCCTCACTCCTTCCACTTCTGTTTAGATAAATCACTTGGGAAGTCAGTGGGCAAGCAGGAGATGAGGTCCCATAAACATCTAGAATCAAGTTACTACAGGGCTGTTGCTATTGCCTGGTTCTGCCCCATATGTTGTGCTCGGTGACAATACTCATTGCCCAACTGCTGGCATTTTGGGACCCATTTATTCTCTTTGTAATGGCTAGCTTCCCTCCAGTCAAATGATGCCAAAGGTATGTGTTCACGCTGAGGAACACAACAGATGCATGACAGCAAACACACAGGAAATGAGCAGTATTTCCTGGTGAAGGGGGACAGTTAGGTCTCCCCTGCCACTGTGTTGAGCTCTGCTGGGAAGTGGTTGTCCATCTCTATTTCCTTTACATCAGGAGAGGCTGTGGGACTTGTGCTTACCAATGGAGTCAAAAGAAGCAAGGTAGGCCACTTCTAAGCCAACCAATGTGACTGTCCTGGACTCTCTCCCCAGCTGTCAACCAGTTGTCAAGGCCCAGTATTAATTGAAAAGTTGTGCTGAAGACAGCAGAGATTTCATCAGCCTGGGTCCCTGAGTGACTAAGTGGATTCCAGGCCCTTGGAGTTCACCTGTTATACTTCACCAGTTTTACTTCAATACTCAAGTTTATCTTCTTAGATTTAGCCTCCATGTATTATAACCACCTCAGCAAGAGATATGCCCCTGGACTTCCTTTCTGAATCCATAGTCTACAGCCTTACTCTGTGAAGATGGACAAAGATACATCCCTAGAGCTTTGCTGCTCAATGTGTGGTCCACAGATCAGCAGTGTCAACATCACTGGACCTTTTGGAAAAGCCGAGTACCGAGCACTACTGAATCAGAACCTGCCTTTTGTAAGACCCCCAGGTGATTGATAAGCACTTTAAAGCTAGCCAAGAGCTATAACCAACACTAAAGTTGTCCTTCTTACCAGCTGGAACATCTTCTAGTTATTCAAACCTTTTTCACCATATCGAGTGGCCCTCTAGTATCTGAAGGAATTGGTTCCAGCATCCCCATAGATGCCCAAATACCTGGATAATTAAGACCCTAACAAACAATAGTGTAGTATTTGGATAAAACCTATGCACATCTTCCTATATCCTTTAAATCATCTTTAGATGATTTATAATTGCTAATACCATGTAAATGCCTTGTAAATAGTAGTATTATTATATTATTTAGGAATAATGACAATAAAACATTCTATATATGTTCAGTGCAGATTCAACTTTCTTTTCCCCTAAATATTTTCTATTCACAGTTGGTTCAATGTGTGGATCCAGAACCTTCCAATATAGAACCTGTGTATCTGGAAAGCTGACTGCATCTTGAAGTGAGCTGATGAACTTCCTCCAGGAGCTGCAGAAGTTGGTGGTGATGCCTCTGTGGATAAGGTCTTGTGTTTGGGATCCTAGAGAGAAGTGGTGAGTTGGCTCGTAGGGGAAGTAGGATTTCAGAGGCCAGTAAGTCATGTTTGATCAACAAATTAGACCTGTTATTGTGATTTTAGGCTTGTCATTTCTGTTGGAGTTTTATACCTAGGTTTTGTGATATAACTACCTGTGGCAAATTCCCTGTTTTTCTTTGGAGTATGTGACACACTCTCTGACACCTGCTAAAAGTTGATTTTTCAGACTAAAACATTTTGGAAGGTAGCATGGAACATTGTATAAATTGTACCCTTGACACACACTGCTTTGAAGTGTGTGTTCTAGCTGATTGCCAAAGTGGCTTGGGATTTGACTTTAGATAACTGGCGACATATTATGCTTGGGGGGTATTTTGTTTTTCAATATGTCCCTGGTTTATAAGGCAAAAAATAATTTCCTTTAGTACTGTCACTAAATGTCCTGAACATTTAAGGACGAGCAAGGAACTTGTCCTTAACATCACATAACTTGCTTACACATCATGTCAATCAACAAATAGGAGTATAAAAGGGAAGAGAATGGTTGTTAGAATGGAAAGTAGGTCAAATGCTTTGGAAAGAACTGCTAGCCTTAATTTTCCATAACCCACAATTAACTCACCTTTGTAAGTACAGTACATAACAAACATACGCAGTCATTTTTTAAAAGGTTAACTGTTAAAATCTTTCAAAAGGGGGTTAGAGTAAGGGTTAGTAAAGTCACAACATAGGCATATGACAAAAAGGGCCAATTTGCAAAAGAAGCTTCTCTATATAATGCACAGAATGATCAACCCCAAGTATTAATCAGAGGCAGATTAAAACTAGAATTTACTGTTTCATATAGAATTTACTGATGGAGAACAAGTAAGACACAGTTCTACAAAAGAAAAAAGGTATAACTCTACTCTTGAAATGGATTTTTACTCAAAAGTTTTCTTAAAAGAAATTGATCCACACCTATCAAAGTGCTAAGCATCATTAATTCCTTTAAACCAACTAATTAATTAATTAATTAACCAATTAATTCTTTTAAACTTTGAGTAATTTATTCTAAATGAATCATTAAATATTTGGTCAAAGAAGTATGCAAAGACATTTGTCACAGCATCTTTCCAACAAAATACTTGACGCTACCCAAACATGCTAAATAAGAATAAACATACATGTGTTCCACAGATCCAGTCCACACAAGCAGTCTAGTCTAAAATACAGCCCTGGTAGTTAAAAATGGCAGGTGTCAGGGAAAAGACTCATTCTGTGCTGGGAAAAATACTGGGTGGTTCTATGCCAGTGAACACATGATCTCACAATATTTCCAAATGTCTTTTTCCAGATTAATTTCACTTTCTATAAAGAAAAACACCTAAGACTGGATTTACAAAACAACACAGTAAAAGCCAACTATTAGATGGTTGAATAATTTATGTTACCTTGTCTTTGGCTCTGCAGGCTTAAATTCCTCCAGATTCTCCTTGTTGGACCCTCTCAGCATCTCCCTGGTGAAGACCTCCCACCTCTGGTTCTAATGACTTTAGCAAATCAAAACTAAAAAGTCTCAATGTGCTGCTCAAAATTAAATTCAGCCTAGAATTAATAATATAGTGCTAGGATGATTTCTTTCCACTTAAAACCAACAATTCCCCAAACAAGAAATTTACCAAAAAGTCCAGATGGATTTCAAAATGTCTCCAAATTCAGTAACTGCAAAACTTCATCTGTGAGTTTCATAATTAATTTTGTTTCCAATTAAGCAACCCAGAAAGCAGCTGAGTGCTCCTTCCACTCAACATCACTTAATTACCAATAGTTCTTTGTTCAATTATCCTAGTTTTTCCAAAAAATGACAGCCTGATAGATTTGGAATGATTTGCACACCAGAGAAAAAGGAATGCACAAATAGAATATAGGTTCCTATTAAATTCAGAGTCCCAAAGACCACCACTTCCACTTTTCCATGTAGAAGAAACATGAGTTTAGAAATGGAAGTACTCAAAATTGTTCTTTTTAAAATTAAGTTCAAGTATTATTCAAGTAACATAATATTCAAAAATATTTTTTAAAACTTATACACAATTTTCCATTACAAAATAATTACCAGTAAAAAGCTGGTATATTTTATTTAAGAAAAAATTAAATTAGAAAACAATAATTCCTGTTGATGGAAGTAGGGAGACAATTTGTCTTTTCTTCTGAAAAAAGGCCTTCAGGCTTTAGTTAACCATATGCTTATTTAGAGGCAAAAATGGGCCATAGCTGCCAAAGAAAGCCTGGATGATTTTAGGCTGTATTAATGAGTCCAGTGTCCATTACAAGGGGGACAATAGGCCCATTGTTCTGTGTACTTATTGAAGTGCAGCCCATCTGGGGTGCTGTGACCAGCTCTGACAAATGGGGCCTGCCAGGGCAGAGGACCTGCCATCCCAGGCATCCTGGAAGGACTTTGAATGATCAGCAGATGCAAGGGCTGGGAGAGGTGGGTGGCAGATGACATCCATAATCTAACCTGTGAAAACTTGTCATGGCAGAGGCAGAGACCACTGGATGTGAGCTTCAAAAGACAGAGCTAAGAGCTGGGTGCAGTGGTGCATGCCTGTAATCCCAGTGGCTCAGAAGGCTGAGGCAGGAGGATCGCGAGTTCAGAGCCAGCCTCAGCAATTTAGTAACACCTTAAGCAACTTAGCAGAACCCTGTCTCTAAATAAAATATAAAAAAGAGCTGGGGATGTGGCTCAGAGGTTAAGCAACCCTGAGTTCAATCCCTGGCACCAAAAAAATAAATAAAAAGAAGAAGAAGAAAAAGAAAGAAAAGAACTAAGAACCAAAGGATGGAACTAACCAGTGGGTGATTTGGGGGATCAATGACAGAAAGAGCCTAAAGAGAGCTAACAGTACAGAAGTGTCACTGAGGAGGAGGAACAACTCCCCATGTTCTCCAGCGCAGTTCAGGAACCATGGTTGACAGCAATTGATTGCATATCTCAGAATCGCTCATAGAAAGAATTTGGGGTGATCCCAACACAAAGGAATGATAACCCCCCAAGGTGACAGAAATGCCAGTTACACATTATAAACATGTATTGAAATGTCACATGTATTTTACAAATATGCACAATTACTAAGTGTCAATTAAATTTTTTTTTTAATTTTTAAAGGCAAGAATTTCAGGTCTACATAACTAGGCCTTCCAGACAGTAGAGCCAATGGAAGAGTGGAGCCCCCACAGGCAACAGGGTGGGCAACAGGGGGGCAATTACAACAACTTTGAGGCATTTTGATCTATAGTTCCATCTTTTGTTACAAGAAAGAATATACTTGATAACTTCAAAGGATTACTTCCAGGACCCCCCACAGACACCAAGATCTGGGGATGCTTAAGTCCCTTCTATAAAATGAAACAGAATTTGCATAGACCCTACACGTCCTCTTGTATACTTTATCTCTAGATTATTCATAATCCGTAGTGTAACACAAACGCTATGCAAATGCTTGTTATATGTTGTATTGTTTAGGGATTAACATGAAGAAAGTCTGTACATGTTGATTACAGATGCAATTTTTTCCTAATATTTTCAATCTATAGGTGGTTCAATGTGCAGATTCAAAACTGCAGGTGAGGAGTGTTTACTAGCAGAAGTTTAGTATTAGAAGAAACCCCTAAAGGTTTTCTGAGATAATCCCCTCACCTGCAAATGAGAACAGCTTGAGCTGGACAAGGTGAGAGCAGTTAGACAAAATGGCAGACAGGGAGACCCTGGAGTGGGTCGGAGACTGGGACCCACCTCTGCAAATTGCTGAGGCAGTGCCCTTACACAAGCTTTATGGCTAGCCGGGCACAGTGGTGCATGCCTGTAATCCCAGCAACTCAGGAGGCTGAGGCAGGAGGATTGTGAGTTCAAAGCCAGGCTCAGCAACTTAGCAAGGCCGTAAGCAACTCAGAGAGACCTTGTCTCAAAATATAACAAAGGGCTTGGGATGTAGTTCAGTGGTTAAGCATCCCTGGGTTCAATCCTTAGTACTAAAAAAAAAAAAGGCTTTCTGGCTTTATTTTGATTGAAAACAAACATATCTGTATCTCTACCTTGCATGTACTCATGCGGTGTGGGTTGACTTGAGAATGAGCAAATTCTATTAGGTCCTTAATATTTGCAAAGCATGATTCTTGGCCATAAAACAATAAAATGTGAATGAACAATAAATTACATTACTGGTTATTTATTACAGTATATTGTTGTTATTCTATTTTACTGTTGTTATGATGATGTCTTACTGTGCCTAATTTATCAGTTAAACTTTGCCTAGATGTGCATATACAGGAAAAAACATAATACATATCAGGTTTGGTACTGTCTGTAGTTTCAGGCACCCCCTGGGAAGACTTGGAATTTATCACCCATGGATAGGAAGATGAGTGTACAAGTGAAAATAATCTCCTTGCAAGGCAATTTGTTGATCTGGATCTGATTTTCCCTAGGAATTTCAAGGAGAGGAGGCCAGCTAGAATGAGGAGACATGTAGAACTTGAAGACTAAGATGTAAAGAGTAGGTGCAAGAGAGAGAAGATTGGAATGAGGTGAGGAGGGCAGCCTAGTCAGCCCCATGGCAAATAACACCTGCAATGATCATCACACAGTCCTGAGGTCACTGGGCAGAAGGGTTCATTACAAAGGAGTGAACCCCCTCAGTGTGGATAACTGGGAAGGTGTACCTCACAGCACACTTTCACATCTTCCTCTCCTAAGACTTGTTCTGTTGTGACCCTGGCAGGGGCTCTCAGACTCCATGAGCCAGATGTTTTGTCGGCTAGGGTGGTTTGGATATCATACCATGTCATGCAAGGACCTACACACAACATTGTGCAATTGAAGCAACAAACTGGCAAAAGGAAATATATAGCCACCCATGACTTAATGACAGAGATACTGCTGTGAAATAGGTCATTAGGGGTGTGTTAGTCAGCTTTTCATCACTGAACTAAATACCTGACAAGAAAAATTAAAGGACGAAAAGATCATTTGGGGGGGCACAATTTTAAAGGTTCAGTCCATGGTTGGCTGACTCCATTGCTCTGGGACCTAGATGAGATAGAACATTATGTGAAAGGGTGTGGCAGAGGAAAACTGCTCTGCTCATGGTGGCTGCGGAGCAGAGAATGAAGCCAGGGACAAGATATAGTCCAAGACCACATCCCAGTGACCTACTGCCCTCCTCCCTGCCCTGCCTGCCGATAGTGACCACCTGGTAATTCATTCAAATTATTAATCCATCAAATGGATTAGTCCACTGATGAAGCTATAGTTTTCATAATCATCTCACCTCTGGACCTTGCCATATTGGGGACCACATTTTTGAAATACGAGTTTTTTAGGAACATTAGAAGTCCAAACCATAACAAGGGGATTTTTTTTTTTTTTTGTATAATACATACTTAGCCAAACCTAGATGGTGTAGCCTGCTACATACCTAGACTACATGGTATAGCCTATGGCTCCTAAGCTATAAACCTGTACAGCACAATACTGTATTGGACACTATTGGCAATTGCAACACAGTGGTATTTGTATATAGTGAAAATACTAGGTTATAGGAATTTTTGCAGCTCCATTTTTGGTGTTATGGGATCACTGTCATGCCTGTGGCCCTGAGTTGATGAAAATGTTGTGGTAGTGGGTCATGATTATATTCACTTTACCCAAACCCAATCAAGCTGCAGATAAGGGTTTGGGGTCATCTTAAAAAGTATCTTCAGAGTATTTTTGTAGGACTTCAGAAACTCAAATTGACAAATTTGACTACTCCTAGCAAAAATGTAGAGCCTATCAAGATATGATATCCAATTACCTGGCATAGCCAAAGAAAGGCAAGTTGTACACCTCATTTAGTTAGAGAGTTTTCTTACTGTCAAGCCAAGTCAAGAATCAAGACACACTCTGGAAGTCAAGGCAGATGGAATGACTGACAGCAGCTATTCGATTCCCTCATGGCCAGAGTTTTTCTCTTTCTTCAAATAATGAGAATGCAAACAAGACAGTAGAGGACAGTAAGTACGGATTTTACAAGCTGCATCTCTTACATGTGACATCTTTTTTTATCCCAAACTGAGGGAACAATGATCACCCCACCCACAACCCTTCATCATGGAGTAATCACAGAAGCACAGCTCTGTGTAAACGTTCAGCCGATTTTCAGAGCAGACCATCCGGGGTGTCGATTAAATAGCTGCGAGCTAGGAAGAAATTCTTGAAATGAATTAAACAGCTCCAGGTGTTCAAACGAGGAACATTCCCTCAGATGCTACTGCCCAGAAGCACTTGGGTGTTTCTCTGGGGAAAAGATGGTATTTTTAGCTCAGGGAACAATTTTTTTTTAAAATGGAAGTCTTATTTATCCTCTGCTTAGTTCTACTCTGGCTCTGGGAAGTGGGGGATCTGTGGAGGCTGTACTTTTAGACATCCTTGAGATCACACTTTTCTTCCTGTTTCAAAGCGTTTGTTTGTATTTATCCCCATACAACACAGTGGTGGTTTATTCAGTGACAATCAAATTGCAGTTTCTAAAGAGTCCTGATTCCAGGGAGAGAGAGAGCTCTATTGTAGTCCCCTGTCCACGTGCCTGCCTGTTGGAGAAGAAATTAATGACTTTGGAGACCGACATTTCTGCAACCCTTGAGAATGGGGCAATTCCCTGGTTTGTTTTGTTTTGTTTTGTTTTTGTTTGGTTGGTTTTGTTTATTCATTTGTTTTTTGCTGACCAGAAAACCTTGGCATCAGATTTCTGCATTGCATATTAAACTGTTCTGCTTTGGGGATGCTATTTTACGAAGTGTGGCATGGTAGATAATCCAAGAGACAGAGGAGGGAAACATCTCCCCACCTAACTTTTTGTTGAAATGATGACCCCTCTCTGCTATGGTTCCCAGAGTCCCAGAAGACATGTATCCCCTGCTCATGCCTGAGGACCTCAAGCAAACTCCACAACCTTTATTGCCCAGACTGAAAAACTGGAGGGAAAGATGAGCCAGGCAATGGATTCAGGCAGCTGTGCCTAAATGAAAAATTCACTAGACTTGGCGTCTAAGAACTTTAGTGTGAGACAGTTCCTGGCAAGCAGCAGATGTTTAATTCAAACAAAATAATGTCTGTAATGAAGGCGTGAAACCCATGTTTAGAGAAAAACAAACAAAATACCAAACAGGTGACTATAAGGTTCAGCATCCTTCCTAACGTGTTCAGCGTTTCTCAATTTTGAAATCTATGGCAGCTCTCTTTTCGGGCTCACTTGTGTGTGCTTTTGTGGCTGCTGTCTGTTCTCAGTTGAGTTTCATTAGAAATAAACCTGTATTCAAAGCTGGGCTCTGCCATGTTGCAGCTGTGCTACTTGGGGATGGCTCACATCCCTCTTTGCTGAAACGTGGATAACAGACACCTCCCAGGCAGGATGGAGAGCCACTGCGATAACATGGGAAGGGGTGCTTTCTAACTAGCACGTGCTGTGCACATGAAAGGAACCCTTCTATAAAATTATGTAGTGTGGGGGAGAGAAGGAGGGGACAAAGGCCTCCCCTATACTGTTGAGCAGAAGAGAAGGTGAACATTTTACTCCTACCTGGTGGGAGACAAGCCAAGAGGATCAGCCCCTGCCCAGATCTCCCTGACTTGATTCTGAGGGTGTCTATTAGTAGTGGCTCTTCATTCAATGCCAATTTGCTTGTAGGATCTGGTGGATGCATTTTATATTGCCAAAGAGGCCATTGCAAACAGATCTTTCCTAGATGCTCTCAAGGTCTCTGAATCCTGCCTCCACGAGGATCCCAGAGGATCTGAGCTAAGCCCCTGGTTCCCTCCTCTCCTCTCCCAGGCTCTTGAGAAATATTCACTCCCTACTCTTCCTCACACACCCCTCTGCTCTGGCGGTGGCCCTGACATTACCGCTGAATCCCAACAGCTGTTAGCACGCTTAGTGGCCCACAGGAGAGAACACACTTGACACCAATCAACATCTTCAGGGACCTAGTCTTCAGTAGGTGGCTCTGGGGAAGAGGGCACAGAATTTGTTCAGACGGCAAAATTGTCACAGCCTGTGAAACCTGCTGGAGGAGTGTTACTTAGAGAAGTTGTCTTCAAATCAGAGAATCTTCCATCTTTCCTCATATTTCAAATCCATGTCGCAGTCTTGCCTGCCTTCTTGCTTCACAAGATGTCATCTGTATCAAGTGAGAAATGAGAACGATCTGGGAGTCTGCAAGGCGCTAGGCAGATGGCCCCTGTTACTCTCCTTGCCCCACGGTGCCAGACTTCCTGGCTGGCCTCCATCTCCACATGATCACTTCCTGGAAGGCAAGGGGGGCATAGAGGATTCTTATGCATCTTTTAGTTTCTGTTTTCTAGCACATGCCTGCTTTACAGGAATAAATAATAAATGAATAAGTACTGAAATACATGAATGAATAGGACTGTTGTTATAAAGACAGGATCCAAACAGCTAGCAAGCTAGAGTCTTTGTCAATCAAAATGGCAGGAGGCATTACAGCAGTCAATGCACCTCTTTAAATGTGCACCTACTGTGTGCAGAGAAAACAGTGAAAAGAAAAAGGCGTTCACTAGGGGACTCACATAGTTCAGACACATTTTTCCTTTTTTATTGATGCATATCACGGAACAGTGAGTTTCATTGTAGCAAACTGTACAGCAGATACCATAATTTGATCAATGTCACTCCCCAATACCTCCCCTTACCCTCTTATTCTTTCTCCCCAAACCTCCACCTTCACCCTGATGACCTTCCTTTCACTTTCATCAGATATATATTTTTCCAAAATGGATATTCTAAAGCATTTCTCTCACATCAGTTTCTCTTTGTGGCCTTGGAGAGAGGTGATAAGGAAAAACTGGAATTTACTCATCTGATAAAAAATTTATTTTAAGACTCCCTTAGACTAAATGAGGCTGCCTCTCATTGAATTCCTGGCACACCTGTTTATTATGTGAAATGAGCGCTGCCTGCTCCTTTGCTCTAGTCTCCAGTGTGTTACGACTGCATTGCCAGGAGCTGCATCCCCCTGCACTGTGAGGTCAGCATCAGGTATGCGAACTGATCGATGACACGACAAATGTCCCAATAGATTTTTATATCTTCAAGCCAAGCTCCTCGGGGCAATGGTAAACTCTAACATCTCTCCACACATGAGATCATTTATCTCTAGTGCCCTGATGGTGGATAAGAACTAGACTGTTTAAGGTGGGGCAGAGAAGATTCCACAGCCTTGCTAAAATAAGTACTGGCAGGGATCTGTTCCCAGTCTGCTGAGAAGGTCTGTGCCAGAGGGGAGAACATTATTGATCTATCTGGAGAGAGTGTGGCCCTCATTTATTTTAGGACCATGGCTATTTATCTTCTGATCTGGCCCAGGAAAGAGTAGGTACCTAATAAGAAGAAGGAATTGCTTGCAGTGAAGGCTTCTGGAGTCAGCCCCGGCTTAGTCTCTCCATGATCTACTTGCATGTTGGAAAGTCCTCCAAGCGTTTATCATTGTAAAATAGAAAAAGTGCTTATCACACTGTGGAGATTTATTCAACTGATTCAGTGCAATGATGGAGCACTCCAGAAGAAACAGCCATATAGTCTTGCGCTGTGGCCCTCAGGCTTTATCAGGCATGGGAATCACAGGGGGAGGGAGCTTAGAAACCCACGGTGTGCAGACCCTTAAAACACTCCCGCCCCCACACACACACCAGGTTTTGATTCAGTAGATCTGGGGTAGTGCTGACAATCTGCATTCCTAATAAGTCTCCACTGAGCCTGCTGGCCTGAGACAATGCCTTAGGGCTGGAGATGGAGTCTAGTGACAGAGTACTACTTGCCTAGTATGCACAAGGTTTGATCCCTAGTGCTCTGCATGTGTGTGTGTGCACACACACGAAGAATAAGGAGAGAGAGGAAAGGGAGAAGAGAGGAGAAAGGAAGGGAAGGCAAGAAAAGAGAGTGGTACCTCAAATCTAGAAGGTTTCGTGGTACGAGAGCTGGTTGTCAGGGCTTGAAGTCCTGGTTCCTCTTCTTCCTGGGTATGTCTTGGCCAACTTCCCTATCCTCTTCAGGGTTCAACTTCTGCATCTGTGAAACAAGGACAGCTCCCCACCTGCTTCACAGGATGGTTGTGAGAATTAGGTGAGAAATTGCCAGTAAGGTGCAGCAATCAGCACCTTTTAAGAGATCAACCTGGTTCATGACACCTATCATCATTCTGATGAATAGTTAGGAAGGTGGGGAATTTCACAACCTTTATGCCCAAGGAGAGTTCAAGTACTGCTCCAGTATTTTATGCTTGTAAAGTGACTGAGAAGGAACCAAAGTCAGAATTTCTCACTTGTGAGGCTAAGGGGAACAGAGGATCAGATGTCAGGCAGGGTGACCAAAACAGGGAAGATGGAATTCCTTAGGAGGACAGAATCTCATGTTGGCCAATGTGATCATCTCAAGGGTTAGGAGGTTGGCATCTGGTCCCAGCCTCAGTGCTGACCAGCTTTGTGACTTTGGCTTCCCTTAGTGTCTCTAGGACTTAATTGTCTCGTTAGCTAAACGAGATGGTTAAATTGGATGACCTTATTCAACCTTTAAAGTTCTAAGTGTCACAGTCAGAATGGCAGTTATCAGTAATGCAAACAACAATAAGTGTTGGCAAGGATGTGGGGGAAAAGGCACACTCACACATTGCTGGTGGGACTGTAAATTGGTGCAACCACTCTGGAAAGCAGCATGGAGATTCTTTAGAAAACGTGGAATGGAACCACCATTTGACCCAGCTATCCCACTCCTCCATCTACACCCAAAGGACTTTAAAACAGCATACTACAGTGACGCACAATTTATAGCAGCACAATTCACAATAGCTAAACTGTGGAAGCAACCTAGATACCCTTCAATAGGTGAATGAATAAATAAACTTTTGTATATATACACAATGGAATATTACTCAGCATTAAACGAGAATAAAATCATGGCATTTGCAGGTACATGGATGGAGTTGGAGAACATCATGCTAAGTGAAGTAAGCCCAATCCCCAAAATCCAAAAGCCAAATGTTCACTCTGATAAGTGGATGCTGATCCATAATGGAGAAGGGGGCATGGGAAGAATGGAGGAACTTTGGTCAAAGGGGAGGGAGGGGAAAGGAGGGGACATGGGGGCAGGAAAGATGGTGGAATGCAATGGACAACAATGCCCTAGGTTCATGTATGACTGCACATATGGTGTGACTCTATACTGTGTACAACCAGAGAAGTGAAAAGTTGTGCTGCATTTGTGTACAATGAATCAAATGCATTCTGCTGTCATGTATACCTAATTAGAATAAATAAATTTACAAAATAAAGTTCTAAGCATCAAACATGAAGAGACTTCAGCTTGAGTAGGAAAGGTGATGAGCAATTCCTGAGAGAAAGAAGGGTTAGGGCCCTGGGAGGATGGAAGAGGTGCCCGGGGGATGGGGGAGGAAAAGTGACACAGAAAGAGATGTCAGGAAAATAAAAAAATCCTTCATAATTTCATGATCTCCCTTGATAAATTCCATGGGGGAAGGAGCAGGTTGTCTTGTCTCAAATCAAATTGGACTGAATTCCACAAATGGCTCCCAATTCCAGTGGAAGAAGAGAGGGATCATGGGAACTACGCATCAAGGCCAATATCATAGGACAAAAGAACCAGGAGAAGCACCCAGTTTTGGATAGCGCTTGGGGACCTGTGTTCTCCACAGAACCTGCACCTTCTCAGGAGTCCCTGAGGACCTGGTTAATGCAGGTCCAGAAACCATAATGATTGAGATGTCGCTAGTCTTGAAAGAAAAATTGTGGCTTTAAAACATATCCCTATTATGTTTCAATCTTGTCTTCTCTTCATGGAGAAAGAGGGCAAGCTCTGTGAGGCGCTGCTCCACACAGAGCCACGGTTTTCCAATGGCTTGAGTTCCAATGGGCTCTAATTTTGATGTCAGCGACTCTTTGCCCTTCAGTCATACAAAGTAAGTCATGGGTAGATGATGATGAGAAGGGGTCTTTGAGGATGGAACTGGGCTAGAGAAAGGTTTCCTTCCATTTCAAGTGGAAACCAGTCTTAGGTTGGGGGGAGTGCAAAGGGCTTCCCAAAGGACAGTCTTAGCTGAAGAGGGAGAAAGGTGAAGGGGACAAGAAAGCAGCTGATGGTGCTTCCAAGAGGCTACTGATGGACATACTGTCAGAAGGCCAGAAACCAGAGCTTCGGGTAAAAGGAAATACCTGGGGCAGGAGGGAGGAGAGGTTGATTGCCCTAACCATTGGCGACTCCAGCTCACCCCAGACGGAGCCTCCTTGGAGTCAACAGCTCTTCTGTGACATTGCATGCATGCCATTAGCTCATTCGATCCTCAGAATGGCCCCATCTTTATTGTCCCTTCTTCACAGAAAAGACGGAGGAAGAGAGGAGCTTGGAGATTCGTCTTAGACATACAGCTGGGAAGGTCCAACCCTGCTTCGGAACCTCTGCCTTGAGCCACCAAGCTGGACTCTTGTCCTTTGAAGTGGAACATCATGAGCTGGTCACTGGGTGGGGTTGGTGGTCAGAGCAAAGAGACATGCTTATAGCTGAGATGGGGAAGCCCCCCACAAAGGCCTAATTGACAAGCTTGAGAATATGCAGTCAGGATTATCCAGAGAGGATGCTTTTGATATCGATCTATTGGTTTGCAGACATTTTCTCAAGCCCTAAGCCATCGACCCCATGTCAGCACCTGTCTGCACTGGGCGCATCATCAGGAAATGAAGCCGGGAGAGACTTTCTCCCCGGGACCCTTCTGATAGCCCTGATTTCTCACAGTCCCTATAACCTGCTCTCATCCCCAAATGCAACAATTGATGGACCAACCTCAGGGAATTAGTTGCAACTGCAGAGAGATATAGAGGTACAATTAGAGAGAAGGGAAGTGACAGGATCCAGAGAGAGCAGGTAGGCCAAGACTAAGAAGTCCAGTGAAAGCAGGCTTTCTCTTGGGTCCATTGCTGCTTTTTCTTTCCCCCCTTGATGGTCCTGTGGTGTGATAATGGGAACGAGGCTCAGACGGTGGTGGAGGTGGAGGAGGACTCGCCGTCCCCCTGGGTTAGCCCTCACCAGAGCTTGGAGGCAGGAAGGGTGAGAGTCCCCCAGGAAAGGAGTTGACAGGAGGAGAGGCCACGTATACTGCAGCCCTGTCTCTGCCCTTCCCGTGATGGGCTTTAAAATCAGCCTTCCTTCTCTTCTGGAAGGATGGGGTGGCTATGTATTATGGATAAATGTGTGTGGGTATGTGTATGTGTGTATCTCTGTATCTGTCTAGCTAGCTAGTTAGCTATCATTATCATCATCTATTTATCTACACTCATTTATCTCTCTATCATCTATCATCTCCATCTGTCTCTGTCATTTGTCACCTCTCTCTCTCTCCTCTCTCTTTTATTTATTTATTTTGTATCAAGGATTGATCCCAAGGGCACTTAACCACAGAGCCACATCACCAGCCTTTTTTATGCTTTTTTTTTTTTTTTCAAGGCAGGGTTTCTACTAAATTATTGCCTAGAGTCTCGCTAAGTAGCTGAGGCTGACTTTGAACTTGTGATCCTCCTGCCTCAGCCTCCTGAGTCACTGGGATCACAAGCATGTCATCAGCACCTGTTTCTCTTTATCTATCTATCTCTGTATCTGCAGTCGGGACTTCCCATCCTTCACCTCTTCTCCCATTTCTTTTAGAGCACTAATTCCTACATTTATAAATATTTCAGAGCAATTGTCGTTAGCAATTCCACCTCAAAGTGTCTGAAACCAATCCTTTTCAATTCCTCTCCTCTTAAATGCCCTTTAAACGCTTTCCATCCCATTCCCCTTGATAGCCTTCTGGAACAGATTTTTTCTGCCTCCCTTTTGGAATGGCCTCTAGCTTCTTCAGGACTCAGGGACTTCCTATGGCCCGCTGAAGACTGGATCCTGACTTCTGTTCCTCTCATAGCATGACATTAACATTCTCCCCTTGCCCGCCAACCTCTCTTCCTGAATGTCTAGATGAGGCAACTTAGGCCTCTGTCTACTATGCAGGAGGCCCATCCTCTGACCCAACTCTCTCATCTCCTACGTCCTCTCCTCCTGCCTACACTCCACTTCTCTGTCACCACCTGCCTGTTTCTCATCTCCTCTCCTCTGCCCTGCCACCTTCTGTCTACCTTGTTACCCAGGACCCAGCAGCCAGTCTCACCTGCCCTTCTTGTGCATGTATTCTCCATAACAACCATTAGCTCCTACTTATATCTTGTCCTTGTCTCTCTCTGTACCACCCAGGGCTGATGACATACATAATAGCTCCCAGGTAGACAGATAGCTTATCATCTTCTGTCGGTATTTCCTGTGTGTTTATGTGTTACCTAACCAGCTGGCTCACCCGTTCCTCCAGGGCGTTACTTCCCAAGAGCTAGCACAAAGTGAAAATAAAAGTAATAATAATAATAAAAGTAATCCAATAGCTGAGTAAAGAAACTGCAATACACCAGACAATGGAATATTATTTGGTGCTAAAAAGAAATGAGCTATCAAGCTATGAAAAGAAAGGGAGAAAATTTAAATGCATATTACTAAGTAAAGAAAAGAGGGGAGACAATCTGAGAAGGCTACACTCTATTATTCCAACTAAGTAACATTCTGGAAAAGGCAGACAGTGCAGAGATCAGTGGTTGTCAGGGTAAAGGCGAAGGAGGGGTGAACAGTGAAACAGTAGGGCTGTGAGACTACTCCGTAGGACACAGTAATGGTGTATACATGCTATTTTACAGTTGTCCAGACCATAGATAGTACCCCAACTAGAGTGAACTCTGTGTAGACCATGGACTCCGGGTGGTAATGATGCATCAGCATAGGTTTGTCGGTGGTAGCAAATGCTCTGTTCTGATAGAACAGATAGATGTTGATAATGGGAAAGGCTGGGCACAAGCGGAGGCAGGAGATTTGTAGGAAATCTGCACTTCCTGTTCAGTTTTGCTGTCAACCAAAACAGCTCTAGAAAGTAACATCTACTCAAAAATGTGTACTTATGTACTACTTGACATGTACTAAGGACTCTCTTGTGTCCTCATATAACGCACTGTGTGTCTCATTTAATCCTAACAATTCTTTGAGGTAAATATTATTGTTAGTCCTATTTTATGTATGCAAAATGGGAATCAGAGAGGTTTAGAAAGTTGTTTAGGGTCACAGAAAGCACTGGCTCCACAGGTTAGAAAAAATGGCTTTCTTTTCAAACCTGGGCCAAGTTTGCATTTTCAGAAGATTCTGGAAGGGTCAGCCTCTGCTTTCCATGTATGATAAGTGGCTGCCTGTGCATCTCTGTATGGATGCAACTGAGGTTTATTACAGAAAACTGAAGGTATCCACTTCTTAACATCAATCAAGACACCATCAGTCAGTGACTAGGCAAGATGGAAATAAGATCACCAGGCACTTCATAAGCAAGCACTCTCCTCTTCTGGTGCCCATGATTCATATCAAGCAGAGAGCTAGAATTTCTATTCCCACCAGATCTAACCTGTAATTTTTATGCAATTTGCTTCTCCTCTGTTGTTTAGGGTAAACAGCTCCTAAGGTAATTTATTTAGTCCACTCCTATTTTTGATATGTGTTTTTCTCTGGTACTATGGATTTTCTTTTCAATTTTTTTTTGGGAAATTTCTTTGTGAGCTTCTCAATGATGAAAGCGTAGTCTGTAAGGTTATCATCCTCAGTTAACTGGGAGGGTACAGTCAGGTCAGGTCTAGAGAAGGCACAGTTGGGAGTGCCAGGTGGAGGTTCAGAAGCCTCCCAGGCCCAGGTTGGACAACTTTGAGGCCTGACTGGTGTGAGTGTCTCATTCCTCAGAGGGGACCCAGGTTCTCAGGTAGGTTTTCTGACTTGCATGGGCCTCCTCAGCCAGGGACAGACAGAATTAAACCCAGGGCTTCTGACTCTCAGCCTGTGTTCTCTCCCCTACATCATGCCCTGAATCTCTCCAAACTTTTCTCAGTCTGAGCCTTACAACCACCCCTCAGCATGCCTCCTGGTCCAGCCCAGGGCGTGCCCCTCTCTGCCTCAAGCTGTTTGGTTTGAGAGTGAACATTTCACACTCCTTGGCACAGAGAACTGAGATCTTACCCAAACTCACTCACCTAAGGGGAACCTAAGTTCTTTGTGGACAAATGAATTGAGCAGTGGAAATGGTCGTAATTGACTTTGCAGAATATTTGCTCCCGCTCTTCCTCTCCACCACAAACCCAAGGAAAAAGGAAGTTGGGGGTGAGGGGACAACTTGTAGAAAGTATCAGCAGAAGATGCATGCCTTAAGTAATGCATTCACTTGATTGAAAGATACTGTTTTCCTTTGAAAAAGAAAACAACATCAGTGAGAAAACCTCTAAGGATGTGGGCTGAGCCTGCAGCCACTCAGAGAACTGGTAACCACTAATGGAGATTCCTCTTTGAAGTATCAGATAAGCAGACAGGGGTTGCCCAGATGGGGAGGACTGGGAGTGATTCTATATTAGGGCATTTTGTGTTACTATGACAAAAAACCTGAGGCTGGGAACTTTATAAGTAATGAGGTTTATTTGGCACACAATTCTGATAGTTGGTCCAAACAGCACAGACTCTTGGCTACATCACAACATGGTGGAGAAACAGAAAGGAAAAGGACCACATGCAAGAGGGGCCAAATGTGTGGGGCGGACTTGCCTTTTAACAACCTATGCTCACAAGAATTAATCCACTCCTTCAAAATACAACCCAGTCTGCAATATCAGCATTAATCCATTCACTAGAGTGGCACCCCATGACCTAATTATGTTCTAGTAAGTTCACCCTATTTTTTCTTTCTTCCTTTTTAAAAAAATTTATTTCATTATTTTATTTATTCATTTGCAGATTTGGGGATCAAACCCAGGTCTTCTAGCACATGCTAGGCAGGCACTGTACCACTGAGCTGCATCCCTAATGCCCACCTGTTAAAGGTCTTACCACCACCTGCACAATGGGGTCCAAACTTTCCATACATAAACCTTTGGGAGACAAACAGATCTCTGGCTCCCAGGAGCAGCTTGTTCTCAGATAAATCTAAAGGAAGTTTCTGCTCCCTACAAGAAGACTGAGCTCTCCTTAGGACTGGCTGGAAGATTCTGCTCATCCACTTGAAAGGACTTGGTTTGACTTGGATTCTCCAGTTGGCCTCGTTCCCAACTCAAGCATGGGGTCCCCATGGATCCTCCATGGCAGAAGCATATATCCTTAAAGCCTCATCCTGCCTATGTTCCTGCTCCTTCATCACCTAAGTTTGCCCTTCAACTGTCATTGCCACCTCCACCCTCTGTGGACACCAGCGTGGATTCCCACAGGGATTTCCCACCTCCTTCTCTGCCAGCAATCCCTTCAGCCTCTTTGTTCAGGTTTCCACTTTTTTGAGATGCACAGGGTAGGACTATGTGCTGTGGGAAGTTTTATGGTTAATTGAATTAGGCACGACAAATTCATGATTCATATCCACTCTGAGTTACTGCTACACACTATTTTTATTAAAAGCAGTACAGGTGTGGAATCACACCTAAATCACATCCCATGGGTGACTTGAGGGTTAAATGGTGATTATAGAATTTCAGAAGAGTCTGACAGATGGTTATAGAATTTCAGGTGAGTCTGTTTCTATCAGACAGCCGTGTGTGTATGTTATGGTTTTGATAGTAAATATCCCCCAAAGTTTCATGTGCTAAAGGTCTGGTCACCAGCCTGTGGTACAGTTGAGAGGTGGTGGAAACTTTAGGAGGTGGGGCCCTGTGGAAGGAAGTTAGGTTATTGGAGGCATGCCCTTGAAGGGAAGAGTGGGACCCTGGCCCTTCCTGTTCCTCTCTTTGTTTCTGGGTCAACACAAGGTGAGTAGTTTCTTGCACCATGAACTCCCAACAATGATGTTCTGCCTCACCACAAGCCCAAAGACAACAGTGTCATGTAACTATGGGCTAAAATCTCTGAAACCATGAGCTAAAATGAACATTTCCTCTTTATAAGTTGACATTTTTAGGTACATTGTCACAGCAACAGAAATCTGTACAGTGTCCACACACATGTGTAGTACCTGTGGTTGGATAGTAGATAATTACATAAGGGGTAAAAGATTAATATATAGTCTCCTGGAAGCCGGCTGTTGTGACCAGAGCAGATTCTATGCAGGAACCTGAGACCTTTGTCTGCCAGAAAGTTGCAATGGCCTAAGGCCTGGAAAGATAAGATACTCATATTGAATATACTCTTAGGGTAGCCAGTTGCATGACAGCAGATGTAGTTTCTATGGATAAAGGAAACAAGACCCTGACAAGATGACCTCCATAAGATAATCTGCAGAGAGGAAAAGTTAATTGTTTTCTTTTTTAAAGAAGCAAAGATGTTTTGAGTTTTCAACCCCCTGCCAAGGCAAGGCTAAACTATTAAGATCTTTTCTTTTTTTTCCTTCCTTTTAAAGTCAATTTTTAGGTGGAACTCTCATTATCCAAAAATACAACCTTATCAAAAACAAAATTCCAGAGTTAAGCTGCAAGAATCTCCCTGTAATGATATAAAGCCACATGGTGTTTTGTTTATGACTGTTTACTTGGTTATTTTTTTCTTTTATGAAATATGTATTTGTAGTGATTCCTCTTGATTTCCAAATTGAAGTTTCATAAATGTCAAATATGTTCTTAGTAACTAATATCAGAAAAATCTGGATGCTGAAACTAATTCATGCATTATAGGGCCAAAGGACAAGCTTTGAGGAAGATCCTAGTAAAACTTGACTTTCTTTACACAAGTCCAACTGGTTTATGAGATAATTTTATGACATTATAACCACAAGCTACAAACTCAATCTTTGAGATATTTCCTTTTTAGAATCTTAGCATTTAGAAAATTTTTTTACATAATCAAAGAAGAGAAGTCCTTTATTTTTATTATAAATAAAAGGGAAATTTAGCATAAAAATTTCCACTACCTTCTAGGGTGGTTTTAAGTGAGAGGGAGGGGGACTCACCTTAGCCTAACTTCTATATTCTCTGATTTAATAAATTTAGTTTTTGTTCTAAAGTTGTATTGTATGTTAGCTAAATATTCAGTAAATATTATTCTCTCTGGCCTATCTCATTTATTATCTGAAAATTTTAGCATTTGCTCTTTAAAAGTCAATTAAATATTTTTGTATAAGCATATAATTATATATTTGGAAATATGCATACCTCATAAAAATATCCAAAAATAATTGTCTTCCTAAATTTTCTTCCACATTTTCCACTAAGAACACTTCAAAAAGGAACACCATGTTTTAATACAACTAGGGAATAAATACAGAATGCATTTTAATAAAATAAATCTCTGATCCATAATTTAATGTGTTTTTAAAAGCAAGCTTCTCAAATCTATTTTACATGAATTTCATGCTAGCAAACATATTGTAATAACATGGATATTCTAGTACTTTTTCCTCGTTTAAAAAAAATTACCTTAACATTGTAATTAAAACTTCAAGTAGGCACAATCCTTATAATTATAGCAAAACATTATCATAGGAAGAACTCACTTTTAAGTACAAAAATTTGAGTGAATCAACAAATTGCATAAAACGTTATATTCTAATTTCACATTTTTCATGTCATGCACACAGAGGTAAATGGTAAGTACTTGTATGCTTGCTGGGTTGGGAGAGGAGAGAAAGTCCAAGTCCATGTTCTTTGGAGTTGCTTATTTAAGAGAGTTTTGCATTTTCAAAAACAATTGGGGAATTACCTTGTGCAGAATGGTATCAGATGGAATTAGCCCCCTCTCTCCTTTCCTGGATGCAGAGCCAGGAGTTTTCCGTAGTAGAATGGAGAAACACAACAATCAATAAGGCCTTGCCTGTGTGTTTCATTATTGGGCCTGCAGTTAGGCAGAGCATGTCGATGAAATGTGGGTTTTCTATTCTCAGCCTCTGCCAATGCAGAGGGCAGGGAGAAGCCACTGAGAGGTGATTCAACTAGGATCCCAAATCTCTGCAAATCAATGGAGATCTTAGCCAGCCTCTTCTGCAGGAGTAGAAGATGATCCTGCATGAACACTACATATGGAAAGTGGCCAACTGGAAACAAAAATATAATAGGTGTCTGAAGACCTTTCTCTTTCCTTTTCCAGCATTTACATACCCATATGACTAGTGGTGAGTACGTACTCTTTGGGAATTTTGAGGGTTTTTTTTTTAATCTGTAAAATGAGGGCTAGATGGTCCATTAGGTTCTTCATAATAGCAAAATTCTATTCTACTTTAAAATAATCATATCTGACAGTGAGACCTTGTCTCTACATAAAACACAAAATAGGGCTGGGGATGTGGCTCAGTGGTAAATGCCCCTGAGTTCAATCCCTGGTACCAAAAATAAAAATAATAATAATAACCATATCTGAAATTTGCAACAACTAGAGTAGACCCAGTTGCTGATCAATCTCTGGGTGATCATTCTAAGCTGTTAATTTATATCTCTGTCAAACTCATAAAATGTTAACTTTCCTAAACTCAAGTGAAAAATGGAAGACTTGGAGTCAATACCAGGAAGCATGAGTTATACAAAGAAAGCTAAGGGAGACAGCCATATCAGATGATAGGACTGGCTACACTGCATTTTATATTTTTGATAGAGTATGTATTTTCTATGTATAAGTCATTGCAGCCTTTTAGTTAGAAGGAAAATAATTTTTTCTTATTGTTTCCAGAGTCTGATTTTCCAGTAACCACAATCTTCCAGAAAGAATTTCTCTCTTTTTAAAAAACATGCAACTTTAAAAGAATTATACACCATGACTAAATGATACTTATTCCTGGGATGCAAATAGGGTTCAACATACAAAAACTGATCAATGTAATACACTTATTAACGGGATGAAGGAAAAACCCACATGATCATCTCAGTCGGTGGAGAAAAAGAACTAGACCCTTTCGTGATTAAAGAAAAAAAAGCAATCAATGGACTATCTCAATACAATAAAGGCCATATATGAAAAGCCCACAGTTAACATCAGACTGAAAGTTGAAAAACAGAAAACTTTTCCTCTGAGAATGGGAATAAGACAAGAATGCCTACTCTCCATCATAGTACTCAAAGTCCTATCCAGAGCAATTAAGCAAGAAAAAGAAAAAAGGTGAAAAAACTCATTTATTCCATTGAAGATCCTTCCTCCACACCTCAAGCACAGAGTCCCAGCCACTGGTGGAACGCAAAACAATTTTAGAAGGTATGTTTTAATTTTAATACATCAATTACACTATTCCGCTGATATTTTGGCTCAGCAAGCAACAGAAACGTGCAAAAATTACTGCAGAAACGCCAGAACCAAAGGAACTTTGAGGTGTGAGGCAGCTAGAGGATGTGGTAGGCTTAGGTGGGGGTGTGGAGGGTTCAGAACATCTAGTGGTTACTGAGAGGTGAAGAACACAAGATCAAGCAGGAGAGAATGTTTCTTAAAGACAGTTTCATCCCTTTCATTCATCTGTTCTTCTGTGGAGTTGCACTGTCCAACATTCAAACTCAGAGCTCAGTCCATCTCTGATTCAGTGAAATCATATGTTCAATAGAGTTTTTGTAATTTACCATATTGCCTTCCTCTAAATCCTAAACTATGATGAAAGAAAGTAGATCTGTCATTGACAATTTATAGATTTGTTTTCCTATTCTTGAATTCATATAGATGGAAGCATACAGTACATAAACTTTCATGTCTAGCTTCTTTTCCTCAAAATAATTATTTTGAGATTCATCCTTCTTGTTGTATGAATCAGTCATTTATTGCATAATATTTCTGAGCATTGAACACACCATAATTTGTTTAGCCATTCATCTGTCCATGGATATTTTTGTCTTTGCCAGTTCTTGGCTCCTGTGAATAAATCTGTACAATATGTAAACACTTTTATGCAAGTATTTTGTGGAAATTTGTTTCCATTTCTCTTAGGCAAATACTCAAGAGTGAAGTTGTTAAGTCATGGAGTAAATGCATTTTTTACTTTATCAGAAACTGCCAAAAACTTTTACAAAATAGTTGTACCATTTTACATTGACACGAACAAAGTATGGAGATTACAGATGCCTCAAATTTTCGTTGGCATTTGGTATTGCCAGTATTTTCAACTGTAGCCATCCTAATGGATATAAACTAGTGATTTTTTAGCTTGTATTTCACCTTTTTGTAGACTGTCTGTTCACATATCTTCTTCTGTGAAATGTCTGTTTGAATCTTTTACTTGTTTTTTGTTGTTGTTGTTTGTTTGAGTTGTTAGTGTTTTATTTATAATCTGGAGGCATTCTTTGTGTATTCTAGTTATAAATCTTTTGTCAAATGTATGTATAGTGAATATTCTCTCCCAGTCTGTGTTTGCATTTGTATTTTCTTAATGGTCTTGTCAAGAATAGGTCTTGAATTATATGAAGTTCAATTTGTCAATTGTTCTTCTTTTGCCGTTAGGACTTTCAGTGCCCTTTTCTAAGAAACTTTTGTCTCACCAAGTTCATGAATATATTTTTCTGTTTTCTTCCAGGAGGTTTAGAATTTCATATGTTAAGTTCAGACTTATTCTTGCTCTCAAAATAACCTGAATACGGTGTGAGGTAGGTGTCAGCTCTCCTCTGCCCACATGTACACATAACACATGCACATTTATCCAGTTGCTCATTATTTTAAGTCTATTTTCTTCTCCTTTTAAATTGTTTTGGTATATTTGTTAAAATTCAGTGGAATACATGAGTGTGTCTAATTATGTCCCACTATGTCCATCATTATGTCAATATCACACTGACTTAATCGATGTAGCTTTACAGAAAGTCTTAGAATCAGATATATGAGTCTTCCAACATTACTCATTTTTCAAGAATTTGGCTACTCTAATCCCTATGTCTAGAATCAACTTATAAATCCTAGAGTGAAGTTTAAGGGACTTTGATGAAGATTGAGTTGAATTTATAGATTTAAAGTGCAGAGAATGGACATCTTATCCATAATGAATCTTCCAATCCATAAGCATGAACTATTTCTCCATTTAAGTAATAATTTATTTACGTAATTAAAGCATTTTAGCAATATTTCTGTGTAGAGGTCTTACATGTCTTCTGTTAAATTGTCTAAAGTACTTTCTATTTTTTGGTGGAATTTAGTAGAGAAATAAAACGGAATATACGTAGAAAATCTTTTTACTAAGATGGTTCTTTGTACATTAGCCTTATATACTATGATCTCGTTAAATTTATTGGCTACTTGTGGTAGTTGTTTGGATCTCATGGAGTTTTCCTACATGAACAGCCACATCATCTGTGATTCACATCAGTTTCATACTTCCTTTTCAATCTTGGTTTCTCATTTCTTTTTCTCGCCCTCCACACACTAGCTAGGTCTTACAGCACATGATAACTTGTTTCTGAGCATTCAATATTTCACTACTAACTAGACTAAATAGCTATAGAATTTTTCTAGTGCCATTTATAAATTTAAGGAAGTTCCTTTCTATTTTGGTTTGCTGATAATTTTTATAATGAATGGTGTTGGATGTTGTTACCTGCTTTTCTTTTTTCTTTCTTTCTTTCTTTTTGTCTCTATTAGGATGAATATTGGATTGCTCTCTACTTCCCTGTAATATGATAAATTATGCAATTTGATTTTCTTGTGTTAAACACAAATACCCATTTAAGCATGTTAATTATATATATATTACTGAATTTGATTCTTTTTGTTGATGAATTTTGCATCTATATTCATAAGAATTATTGGTCTTCAAGTTTCTTTTCATGTAATCCTGTGTCAGATTTTCTTATTGGTGTTATACAGGCCCATAAAAGAGTTGGGAAGTCCTTCTCTTCCATTTTCTAAAACATTTTGTAAGATGAACAACATTTTTCACTGACTGTTTGATAGAATTCCTGAGTAAAATTATTTGAGCCTGGAGAGGATTTTGCAGGGGAAAGTTTACTTGTTTTGTCTTTTGTTTTTGTGAGCAAGTGTTTTTTTGTTTTTGTTTTGTTTTGTTTTGTGGGGGTACCGAGGATTGAACTCAGGAGCACTCCACCACTGAGCAACATTCCCAGCCCTATCTTGTATTTTGTTTAGAGACAGAATCTCACTGAGTTGCTTAGCACCTCACTTTTGCTGAGGCTGCCTTTGAACTTGTGATCCTCCTGCCTCACCTTCCTGAGCTGCTGGGATTATAGATATGTGCCACAACGCCCAGCTGCAAGTTTTGATTATGAATTCAAATACTTGATGTATTGAATTAATAGTCATAGCACCATTTAGAGTTTTATTTTGCTTTGCATATCAGTTAAGTTGCATTTTTCAAGGAATTTGACCATTTCATCCAAGTTATCCAATTTATTGGTGTAGTTATTTATAATATTCCATTTAGAGTTTTATTTTGCTTTGCATATCAGTTAAGTTGCATTTTTCAAGGAATTTGACCATTTCATCCAAGTTATCCAATTTATTGGTGTAGTTATTTATAATATTCCCTTATTTTCCTGGCAATGCCCACAGTCTGTAAGGCTAACATTCCTGATATTCATAATTGTGCTTTGTATCATTTCCTCATGATCAGCATTGCTAAGGGCTGACCAATCTTTCTAAACTTTTAA